>JAWPHD010017953.1:0-42165 GCA_037043455.1 Cyrtodaria siliqua
ATGTATTCATAGCAATTTTTGTAGAAAACAGCAATTTTTATAAATTGTTCGGATATAATTTACTAGATATGTAAGACTTGCATCGTATGTTCACGGAATATAGCAGCGTCTGACATCGCATGAATTATTTACCATATAAAAGATTATGATAATGGACCTTTGGAAACGGCCGAAAACGACACATACGAAATATTGCAGTCTCGGTTTGATTGAGACTGTTCATGAGCGGTAGTGAATTATGCTAGGTACCGCTCAAGCCCTCTAGCCCCGGGTTGAGCAGAACTCAATATTAATCAAATCAATAGTACAAAATCTTAACCGTCCCGAAAATGGCATGCATATGTCGGTGGACATGGTGTATCTTTCTTCCCCATGTCGTACGGCGTATGGTCCCAGTATCTAATAAAATGAAATGCCCCGAAGAGCGAAATAAACATAATGGAATTAGTTGGGAGCAGCGGTTATGAAGCCTGCATGTCACAAGTAACAGTCAAAAGACTAAATTAAAAAGCAGACAACATATCCTATAAGTGGTTAAACAATACCCAGAGCCTTTAATCGGCCGGAGTAGTGGAACCACTGAATCGAAAATTAAGTAAGAAAACAGAAAGAAATGAAAAAGTACCACCAATAATTAAATATAAGTATCGGGCTCAGCGATCTCCACAGATCGAATGAATAACAGTACTGATTGCAAGCGCGGGGAGACGTTTTACTGCCGCCTCACTGCACAAGCAACGCCACTGTGCTATAAAAAAAGAGTATGATAATGGACCTTTGGAAACGGCCGAAAACGACACCTACGAAATATTGCAGTCTCGGTTTGATTGAGACTGTTCATGAGCAGTAGTGAAATATGCTAGCTACCGCTCACGCCCTCTAGCCCCGCGTTGAGCAGAATTCAATATTAATCAAATCAATAGTACAAAATGTTAACCATCCCGAAGATGGCATGTATATGTCGGTGGACATGGTGTATCTTTCTTCCCCATGTCGTACGGCGTATGGTCCCAGTATCTAATAAAATGAAATGCCCCGAAGAGCGAAATAAACATAATGGAATTTAGTCGGGAGCAGTGGTTATGAAGCCTGCATATCACAAGTAACAGTCAAAAGACTAAATTAACAAGAGCTGTCGGAGAACAGCGCAGCACGACTATTCGATTTTTCAGAGAATAATAAATTTATAGCTAGTATATACCATCAGAAAACAAGGCTACAACAATGTGGGGTGGGGTTGGGAGCACAACATAACTATGTGTAAGAACTGACCAAAATTACACAGAAATATGTAAAAAAAAATCGAGTTTTGATTGGGGTGCGGGGTGGGGGTGGGAGAGAGGCGGGGTGGATGGTGGGGGAGTGGGGAGAGTCGGGTGGTTAGGGCAACATATATGTGTAAGAAGCTATGTAATAATTCACCAAAACAACACAAAATATGGAAAAAAAATAATTAAAAATCGATTTTGGTTGGGGATGGTGTAGAGGCGTGGGGTGGGGAGGGCAACATATATGTGTAAGAAGCTATGTAAGAATTGACCAAAACAACACAGAAATATGGTAAAAAAAAAAAAAAAATAGATTGATTTAATATGTAAAAAAAAGAAGAAAAAAAAGAAAGAGTTTCGAGTGTGTGTGTGTGAGGGAGGGGGGGGGGGGGGGGGGGGGGGGGTGACGGGGCAACATATATGTGTAAGAAATTACCAAAACGACACAGATATATGTAAAAAAAACAATAAATATTAAATAAAAATATTCGTTTCGAGCGTGGGTTGGGTGGAGGTATGTGTGTGTGTGTGTGGGTGTGGGTGGGGGGAGGGGGTGGGGGGGGGACATATATGTGTAAGAATTGGCTAAAACAACAAAGAAATATGTAAAAAAAAAAAAGTTTCAATTGTGGGGGGGAGGGGGTGAGAGGCGGGGCGGGAAAGGGGTGGGGGCGGGGAGGTTTGCAACATATATGTGTAAGAATTGACTAAAACAACACTGAAATATGTAAAAATATATATATAGATTTTCAAGTAGGGTTGGGGTGGTTGTGGGGGAGCGGGGTGAGAGGCGGGAGTGGGTTGGGGTGGGGGGAGGAGTCAACATATATGTGTAAGAATTGACTAAAACAACAAAGAAATATGAAGAAAAAAAAGTTTTAAGTGTGGGTTTGGGGGGGAGGGGGAGCGGCGGGGTGGGTGGGGGAGGGGGGCGGGACAGCAACATATATGTGTAGAGAATTGAAAAAGCAACACAGAAATATGTTAAAAAAAAAAAGTTTCAATATGGGGTGGGGGGGGCTGGGGTGAGAGGCGGGAGTGGGTTGGGGGAGGGCGGGGGGCAACATATATGTGTAAGAATTGACTAAAACAACAAAGAAATATGTAAAAAAAAAAAAGAAGAAGTTTCAAGTCTGGGGGGTAAGGGGGAGGGGGTGAGGCGGGGGGTGGGGAGGAGGGAGCCCATGCCCCAATATGGGTGAAGTAATAAGATGCATAATGCTATAACAAATCCCAAACCAAAATTATAGATATATACATGCTTACATGCAAACCTAGATCTGCCTTTATTGCACATTTTATGGGCCATCACAATTTGGGTTCCATGGGAGCCCAGAATTTGCAGAAGACAAAATTACTTATCCAGCCCTTTACAACATACTATAAGGAAACCAATTCTAAAATTAAGTTCAGCTAGGACAAGAAATGTAAGAGATATAGACCTGTAAACACAGTTTACACGCAAAATTTGATGTGAAACAGACATATTTTAAGGGCTATCAGAATTTGAGTTCCATTGGAGCCCAGGGGTTACAGGAACCAAAATTACTTAAGCAACCCTTAAGATAATGCTATAAGGAAGCCCATGAACAAATTTGGTTGTGCTAGGATAAGAAATGTAAGAGATATAGACTTGTAAACACAGCTTACACGCAAACCTTGATGTGGGACGCCGACGCCGACACCAACGCCGACGCCGACGCCGGGGTGATTACATAATCTCTCTTATTCTTCGAATAGTCGAGCTAAAAAGCAGACAACATATCCTATAAGTGGTTAAACAATAACCAGAGCCTTTAATCGGCCGGAGTAGTGGAACCACTGAATCGAAAATTAAGTAAGAAAACAAAAAGAAATGAAAAAGTACCACCAATAATTAAATATAAGTATCGGGCTCAGCGATCTCCAAAGATCGAATGAATAACAGTACTGATTGCAAGGGCGGGGAGACGTTTTACTGCCGCCACACTGCACAAGCAACGCCACTGTGCTATAAAAAAAGAGTATGATAATGGACCTTTGGAAACGGCCGAAAACGACACATACGAAATATTGCAGTCTCGGTTTGATTGAGACTGTTCATGAGCGGTAGTGAAATATGCTAGCTACCGCTCACACCCTCTAGCCCCGGGTTGAGCAGAACTCAATATTAATCAAATCAATAGTACAAAATTTAAACCATCCCGAAGATGGCATGCGCATGGCTGTGAAGATGGCATGCATAAGTCAAGCCATTTTAGATGAATGTATTTTATAACCTTGATTCAAGTATAGCAATGAAACAAATATTGCTAGACAGAATTTACAAAATAACTAAAGAAAACATTGCAATGTGTTCAACTTCTAAGAAGACAGGCTGTTTTTAGAATTATTTTAACATTGTCAACGTATACATTATGAATGCAATTCAACATCTTAATTCAAGCCTAGTAACAACATATATATAAATATTGCCAGACAAAATGTACAACTAAATTAAAGAAAACACATCATTTTTTTTCAACTTATAAGAAGACATGCTGTTTTTTATAACTATTTAAAATGACAACTTATGCTATATGAATGTAGTTCAACATCTTTATTCAGATCTAGAAATGACACAAATATATATTGCTAGACATAATTTACAATATTGACTTAAGAAAACAGCATTGATTTATAAGAAGTTATGATGTCATTGAAATCATTCTAACAATGTCAATTGATTCAGTATGAATGTAATTCAACATTTCTTTTAGTCTAACAACAACACCAATAAATATTGCTAGATAGAATTTACAATATTTAGAATAAACAGCAACTTTTGTGTATTTATAGGAAGTTATGCTGCTATTGAAATCATTTGACATTGTTAATTGATGCAATGTAAATGCAGTTCAACATCTTTATTCGTCTAGCAATGACACAAATAAATATTGCTAGACAGAATTTACAATATTTAGAATAAACAGCAGTTTAATGTATTTATAAGACATTATGCTGATATTGGAATCATTTTAACATTATCTATAGATGCAATATGAATTCAATTCAACATCTTAAGTCAAGTCTAGCAAAAACACACATCAATATTGCTCGACAGAAGTTATAACGTAAAGAACATGCAGCATATTTTTTAACTTATCAGAAGTTGTGCTTAGCAAAAGCAAACAAGAATGTTTCTAGACAGAATTTACAATGCTTACAATAACCAGCATTTTTGTCTATTTCTATGAAGTTATGCCGCTACATATATTGGAATCATTTTAATATTGTCAACTGATGCAATATGAATGCAATTCAACATCTTAATTCAAGTCTAGCAAAAACACACATCAATATTGCTAGACAGAATTAACAACATACTTAAAGAAAACATAACAGTTTTTTTCAACAAGAAGATAATTATGCTGATTTTCAAATTATTTTAACACTGTCAACTGACGCAGTTAGCAATGACACAAATAAATATTGCTAAACAGAAGTTACGATATTTAGAATAAACTTCATGTTTTTGTGTATTTATAAGACGTTGTGCTGCTATTGGAATCATTTTAACATTGTCAATACGACTGCAAATCAACATCTTAATTCAAGTCTAGCAATGACACAAATAAATATTGCTAGACATAATTTACAATATTGACTTAAGAAAACAGCATTGATTTGTAAGAAGTTATGATGTCATTGAAATCATTCTAACAAAGTCAATTGATGCAATATAAATGTAATTCAACATATTTTTTATAGTCTAGTAATGACAAAAATAAATATTGCGAGGCAGAATTTACAATATTTAGAATAAACATTTTTGTGTATTTATACGAAGTTATGCTGCTATTAGAATCAAATTTAACAAAGTTGTTTGATGCAATATGAATGCAATTCAACGTCTTAATTCAGTCTATCAAAAACTCACATCAATATTGCTACACGGAATTTACAACTTAATATAAAAAAAAAAATACATATATTGCTAGACAGAATTTACAACACAGCTAAAGAAAACACAGTATTATCTTTAATTTATAAGAAGATATGCTGCTTTCAGAACAGCCTAACATTGTCAGTTGATGCAATATGAATGAATTATAACATCTTTATTCAAGTTGAGCAATGGCACAAATACAGAAGTTTCAATACTTTAAATATACAGCATTTTTGTATATTTATAAGAAGTTATGCTGTTAATGTCAACTGATGCAATATGAATGCAATTCAACATCTTAATTCAAGTCTAGCAAAAGAACACAACACTTTTGCTTGACATAATTTACAACATAATTAAAGAAATTAGCGGCATTTATTAGAAGATATGCAGTAACAGAATTATTTTAGCATTGTCAGCTGATGCAATATGAATGCAATTCAACATACTTTTTCTAGTCTAGCAATGACACACATAAATATTGCTAGACAGAGTTTACAATATTTAGAATAAACATCATTCTGTGTGTATTTATAAGAAGTAATGCTGCTATTTGAATCATTTTAACATTGTCAATTGATGCAATATGAATGCAATGCAGACACAATTTACAACAGTATTGAGGAAAACACTGTATTTGACATACATAAAAGACTGCTGTTTTTAGTAACTTTAACATTGTCAACTGATGAAACATTGTCAGTTTGGGCAATATGAATGTTAGTCAAAAGCTTAATTCAAAGCAACAACACAAATACATATTGGTAGACAGAATTTACAATATATACTTAAGGCAAGAAATCTGCGGATTCAAAAGTCTCGCCTAACCGGGGCAGAACTTAGAAATAAGAACTAAATATTGTTTAAATGAAAGTTTGTTAAGTTTTTAATTTCACAAAAAATGTCACTGTAAGTGACAAATGCCCCGAAGTGGTTTTGACCTTTGACCTCTAAGTGTGACCTTGACCTTGGAGCCACGGACCCGGATTTTGTGCGCAACATGTCATCGTGTTGTGTTGAGCATTTTTTGAAAATCCGTCCATGAATGTCAGAGTTATTAAGCAGACATGAAAGCACTTCTTTTTCACCTTTGACCTCTACGTATGACCTTGACCTTGGATCCACAGACCTGGATTTTGTGCGTTACACATCGTCTTCTTGTGGTGAGCACGTGTGGCAAGTTATTTGATAATCCATCCAGGAACGTCAGAGTTATTGACCGGACACGATTGTATGGACGGACGGACGGACTGACGGACTGACTGACTGACGGACGGACGGACGGACGGACTATATGCCATGGCACCCTTTGCGGCCATGAAAACTGAGTTTACATATTGCTGATATTTGACATTTAAATCCATGTGCCTAAACAAAAAAGATATTGAATAAAACAATAACAACTTCCAACCAAAGTAGGTCAAGGTCACAGTCGAAACCCATGTGCCTAAGAGATGCACTACCCAAAATGCAACTATGTCAAAACAGTTTTTTTGTCTTCCAAAGATGTAACAATAAACTAATTTTGAAGCGTCTTATGCATATTGTTGGCGAGAAAGTGACGTTAACATAAGAATTACAAAAATATTTGCTCTTTGCTTGGAGGGTAAGTTCACATCCGCATTTCCAATGTAACGTTGTATTGTACTATCCAAGATACATCTACAAACAAAGTTTTAAAACTCTAGTGAATGCAGTTTGTGAGAAAGTGACCTAACTGCAAAACTTAAATGTTGACATCACCATTACCTTTACCGGAAAAGTAACACCTATGTCTCTTTTTTCTTCGAAAAAGGTGTCAGAGACAAAAATAGCATTTTTAGTATCAATAAGAAGTTATGCTCTTATTAGAATCATTTTACCACTGTCACTTAATACCATATAAAACAGTCTATTAAATCATTTTAGAATTATTCTATATTTTATTTTATGATTCTTCTTTTCAAGAAACTCATTACTCATTGTGAGATACAAACAATCTTAATCTGTTTCTCATCGCAATTTAAATGCTCAGTTAGTTCTCTGAACACACCGAGTTGCAATGAAACCAGTTAATTTAAAACTCATTACATTCTCAGAACACATTGAGATTTTACTTGACATTGAGTAATGAGGTTCTTGAAAACTCAAATTCTAAAAATAAAATAATTCTAAAATGATTAAGTAGACTGTTATAAATGTAGTTCAAAGTCTAGCAATGATGAAAATAATTATTGCTGGACTGAACTTACAATAACTTATAATGTCTTTTTAAAATAACAATTTTGGTAGTTTAGTAATAATTCACTAGATCTGTAAGACTTCCGTCACAGTTTCGCGTAATACTGCAGTGCCTGGCAGTGAATTATTACAATGTAATTATGCCACTCAGAAATTTAAATACACAATATAAACTATACCGTAATTTGAGACATTTCTTTTTCAGTTTATAAGACATTACACTTTTATAGAAATCATTTTAACATTTGCTATTGATGCAACAAAACCTTTATATAGGTGTAGCAATTTACGACACAAACAAATATTGCTACACAGAATTTACAATGGTCTCTTCGGAAACAGCTTTTTTTAAATTAATTTATGCTGTTACTGTAATCATTTCAACATTTTCAATCAACTTATGCACTATGCACTATGAATGTTATTCAAAATCTTTTCAATTCAGTTCAATTTTCTTATTAAAGTCTAGCAACAAAACAAATATATATTGCAAGACAGAATTTACAATATTTTGCAGTAAACAGCATTTTTGTTTAATATAGACAAATGTAATGCTATTATTCGAATCATTTTAACATTGTCAACTGATTCAATATTAATTCAACTTCCGTTTGAACTCCAACAATGACACAAATAATTATCGGAAGACATAATTTACAATATTTGCTAAGATAAATAGCATTTGCTTGTATTGAGAAGAGGGTATACCATTCTCAGGAAAATGAGGTAGGTATATATATAATTTACCTATTTTGAGAATCCAAACTCTATAGACATAATATAACGGCTTTAACCAGCCAGGCCAAACACAAAAACTGGAGCGTGGAATTAAGAGTTACCGACTCATAATTCATTTTATGTAAATTCAATCATGGGTATTTTAAGAACCCGTGAATAAACCTATACTTTTAATCAGCACATATACATTATTATATGCCCTACACCTGGCTAAAGTTTTGATAAACAGTTCTGAAGCGTAATTTTGCCGTTATTTGGAGGGCTAGTTTCTTAAATGTAATACAACTGCTGTTTTCAAGTCTAGCATTAACAAAAAAACTAATTCTAATCAGAATTACAATATATAATTAAGAAAAAAACAGAATTTTTGGTATCAGTAAGAAGTTATGCTGTTATTATAGTAATTTTGACATTGTCAATTACTACTATATGAATATAGTATACATTATATGTTCTAGTCTAGCAACGATAAAAATAAATATTGCTCTATTGAACTTAGAGTGAACAATAACTTCTGATGTCTTTCTAGAAAAACAACAATTTTGGTATTTTAATAATGATTCACTAGGTGTGTTAGACTTGCGTCACAGGTTCGCGGAATACTGCAGCGTCTGATATCAAGTGAATTATTACGATATAAGCTACAGAAAGATCTAATTAAACAATATAAACTATGCTTTAATTAGAGACGTTTCTTTTTTAGTTTATAAGAGGTTATGCTGTCACTTAACACTGTCAGTTGATTCAATATGAATCTAATTGAACATCATTATTCAAGTCCAGGAATGACTAATATTGCCAGACAGAATTTGCGGTATTAACTTAGGAAAACAGCAGATTTTGTATTAAGTTATGGCTGTTACTGTAATCATTTCAATATTTTCAATCAACTTATGCACTATGCACTATGAATGTTATACAAAATCTTTTCAATTTAGTTTAATTTTCTTATTCAAGTCTTAGAGCAACAACACCAATATATATTGCAAGACATAATTTACAATATTTGCAGTAAACAGCATGTTTGTTTAATATAGACAAATGTTATGCTATTATTAGAATCAAACATTGTCAACTGATTCAATATTAATTCAACTTCCGTTTTAACTCCAACAATGACACAAATAATTATCGGTAGACATAATTTACAATATTTGCTAAGATAAATAGCATTTGTTTGTATTGAGAAGAGGGTATACCATTCTCAGGAAAATTTTACCATTACCAAATGATTCAATATTTAAAGCAGCTATCCCGCCAACAACAGCTAAATTTTACAACATGTATGTACACCGTTTCTAAACCTACTGAAAATCCAAACTCTATAGACACAATATAAACGGCTTTAACCAGCCAGGCCAAACACAAAAACTGGAGCGTGGAATTAAGAGTTACCGACTCATAATTCATTTTATGTAAATTCAATTATGGGTATTTTAAGAACCCGTGAATAAACCTATACTTTTAATCAGCACATATACATTATTATATGCCCTACACCTGGCTAAAGTTTTGATAAACAGTTCTGAAGCGTAATTTTGCCGTTATTTGGAGGGCTAGTTTCTTAAATGTAATACAACTGCTGTTTTCAAGTCTAGCATTAACAAAAAAACTAATTCTAATCAGAATTACAATATATAATTAAGAAAAAACAGCATTTTTGGTATCAATAAAAAGTTATGCTGTTATTATAATAATTCTGACATTGTCAATTACTACCATATGAATGTAGTATAAATTATGTTCTAGTCTAGCAACGATAAATAGAGTTTAATAACCAGTGTTTTTGATATTTTCAGTATCTCAAAAACACTGGTTATTAAACTATATATTACATAATTTAAAATGGTATTTTATTTAAGAAATAGAACATCGTTTACGGTGAATTTTCGTTTAATATATCACGGTTTGGAGTTCAATTGTAAACAATTATTTCACGAGCCCAAAGTGCGAGTGAAATTATTGTTTACAATTGAACGACAATCCGTGATATCTTACGAGATAATTCACCGTAAACGATGTTCTATTTCTTTTCTAATACCCCTAAAATGTGAAAATAAAGCACACATCTGAAATCTTTCGCATTGCTTTGCTTACTCTCCTAACCTTGCAAACGAAAAAGTGATATCTTTCGCATTGCCTTGCTTATTCTCCTAACGTTGCAAGTTGCAAACGTTACAGTGATATATCGTTGAATATAACAGATATTTTAAACTAGGCTATATAGTGCGAGTGTATTAGAATAATATTTCTAATGATTCACGCCTTTTTACACCAGTTTGCACGAGAACGCCGATAACGTTACGTCATGCAAACAAAACAAGTGGAACACGAACTCTTCGTTAATTTCCGTAATCGGTATTCCCTAGTGGCGGAATCTGACGACGACGTCCGTAAAACAATCGGAACGTCATTGGCTTTTCCGCCACTGACGGAAAAGGCCGAGCAATGTTTCGTCTGCGAAAAAACTCCCACTGGGAGATATTTCGTAGTAGAACAAACGAGTAGATATAGCTTTTCTATTCCCAGTATTTCCTATACAAATCACAGACAAATATGTAATAATATGAACAAGGCAAAGCCTCAAGACGGGCAAAGCTAACTATTTTAAAATAGATCTAAACGATGTGATGCAGGGTTACCATAATACTTAGTCTCATTTATTTGACGTTTTTGGGTGCTTTTTGACATACTAAAGTCCTTAAATTCACTAGATAAAGTAAAGGTTAAACACTATTCCACCTCCAAATATGTAAACATATTAATTAATTTAAAAATATTTAGTGTCAATAATGAATTGTCAATTATAAATGAAAGTTTCGCGACTGTCTTGTCACCCACATCCAGATGTAATGCTATTAATTTGTGGTAGAACATAACTCAATGCCAGTCACAATTAGTAATCTGACATGCTGGTCCCTATTTCTGCAAAATGTTTTCAAAATCTAAAATTGCCCAAAGGTATCACTTGAGACGAACACAAGCTACACACATAAGAATGGTTCAATTGCTTCTACGAGTGTTGAAGAATGTTTGAATGATTAATGCAGAAGGGTAAATCTCAGTGATATGGCATTGCCACAGATGGCAGTTACGAGTAATGATACATTTGATCTGGGTTTGATTATAATTTCGTTATTATTTTGTTAAGGGTTTGTCTATTTCGGTCAGAAGTACGTAGTTCACGGGACCAAAGCAAAATCTGCGGGGTAAAAACTTATTAATAAATGTTTGTGTTGAATGATTACCCATTTTCCGTTCTTTTTTGGATTGAATATTTTTGGTCACCACATGGGCGTGTGAAAGTCAAGTTTTGGTCGCCCAAACCATTTTTACTAGCCAAGGGCGACTGGGCGAGTGCTAATTTGTGCCGCTGTTATTTTGATTAGACACATTGGTAAAATATCATCCGGAGAACATGAGCAACTATTTTCTAAATATTTTGATTATATTAATTGTCTACCAATATAGGCTATAATTACACATGAAAAGCAAAGAAAAATCAGCATATGCTTTTGAAACGCTTGACAGAGTTATGCAGGATAAGGTTAAGGATATATCATGGGAGCAGTGCATTACATATTCATCTGAAAATGTATCTGTAATGAAAGAGAAGCACAACAGTGTTCAGAGAAGAATTAAGGACAGAAAGCAAGCCATACATTTCAAACCTCTTACCTAGAATGCTTTCAGTGGAAGCCTAGTCAGAAATTACTACAACATTATGAGCAATTCCCTGAAAGCTTATCAGGAGGTAAAAGAAATGGGAAAAAAAGACATGTCTTAAAAACTGACCACAATTAGTCAAAGTAGAACAAAATATGGGGTATATGGTCCTAGTTAATACTATTACTACGATTACAAGCCAACAATTTTAGATGTTACTGGAATGTGGATGTCGGGCAACTTTGTGGTCTTCAAATAAGTGTGGCCCACTTTTGAAGCCAAATCCTGAGAAAAATAAATATTGTTGTTCATACATTATTTTGTAAAACATTCACGTTTAAACACTATTTACCTTTACCTTATATTATATATTAGTAGACATCAAGAGCTTGAACTTGAAACCAATATTCAGGACTTAATTACACTAGTCCTTTCTTCCAAAATGGAATACTTTAATAAAGCATTAAACCATCAAACATTAACAAACTTGCCATCCCTTTTCAACCGCAAAATAACCGGGAATCAACCGGGGAATAGTATCACCCGAAGTTTGACGTCATCACTTTATGCGTTTGTGACCACGTGACCCCCCTATGCGATCAAATTTTCTTTATTTCGATTACTACTCTCTTTTTTACGGTAGGTATTTATATAATGTTATATTTCTGAAATTAAACGTTTCACTTACGCTTAAAATTCAATTTAGAGACCGAAAACAAAAAATAGAAAAAAATAAACGTTCGAAATTGACTGGTCTTCCACTGTGCCTACCTAAAACTTTGCCCTTCATTTGACGTCTGCTGTCCAGCCTACGGATTGAAAATGGCGGCGCGAAACATGACGAAAAATTAATATCGCATAGTATGTGGGAAAACAAGTAAGTTTTCATACTCGCGTTACTGCAAGAGGGCTTCGCCGCCCGCGGCCTTCGCCCGTATAAATACATATTGCTCAACTGAACTTAGAGTGAGCAATAACTTATGCTGTCTTTCTAGAAAACAACAATTTTGGTATTTTAATAATGATTCACTAGATCTGTTAGACTTGCGTCACAGGTTCGCGGAATACTGCAGTGTCTGACATCAAGAATTATTACGATATAAGCTACTGAAAGATATAATTAAACAATATAAACTATTGCAGTTTATAAGAGGTTATGCTGTCATTTAACACTGTCAATTGATTCAATATGAATCTAATTGAACATCATTATTCAAGTCCAGGAATGACTAATATTGCCAGACAGAAGTTGCAGTATTACTAGTAACTTAAGAAAATAGCATATTTTGTATACATATATATAAGAAGTTGTGCTGCTATTTGGAATAAGTTTAACAGTGTCAATTTATGCAATGTGAATGAAACATATTAATAATTCAGTCTAGCGCAATTAAACAATATTAGACTGAATTAACAATACTGATTTAATAAAACAAAATTTCCTTATTTTCAAAAGAAGTTATGTTGTTAGTATTGGAATCATTTTAAAGAGACACAGGGCAATCTGGATTTTTAAATTTATTGGCGTCCCGTTAGTTTTTCTACATAATTTGCATTTTTACAATCATTAATATTAATTATTAGAAAAGTCAAAGCAATTTGTTTTTGCATATTACAGCCAATTATATCGCACCAACAATCTATTTAAACCGATGGTAAAATAACAAAATAATTGAAAAAACTAAACTATTATTTAATTATATGCAAGCAGGTTTAAAATCAAAATGATAATTGATTAATAATAAATGGAGGTGTTAATTTTAATGCATGATAAAAACTGCAATATTGCCATGTGTCCCTTTAATATTGTTATGCCTTATGATTGCAGTTTAATACTTTTGTGATAAAAAATGTAACCCTATACTGAGCTTACATAATAATGTGTTCATAGCAAAACAACACGTTTTGTAGTTTAGTAATAATTCACTAACAAACAACAAGATTTGTAGTTTAGTAATAATTCACTAGAAAACAACACGTTTTGTAGTTTAGTAATAATTCACTAGATCTGCAAGAATTGCATCACAGTTTCGCGGAATACTGCAGCGTCTGACATCAAGTGAATTATTACGATATAAGCTACTGAAAGATTTAATTAAACCATACTGATCATGCTTTAATTTAAGCGATTTCATTTTTAGTTTATAAGAGGTTATGCTGTTTATTTAATTGTATGAAATACGAATATAATAAAACATTGATCGTAATCTTTATTCAGGTCTAGCAACAATGCAAATAAATATTAATATACAGCATTTACCATATGTAAAGACCAAGTGTTAACAATAAAAGTTCACAGACGGTGAGCGTTTATTTCGGAGTATAACGTATGTCTTAAATAACATGATACATATTTTTTTTTTATGGGTCACAATTATTATTCATATAATGATTTCACTTCTATGATCAATGGTTATGAAATTGTTCTTAGAACAGGCATATATGGCTCTGATAATGAAAGCTACATCTATGTACCTAATGTGCCATTGTCGCAAAAATTGCTAAACAGACAATGTCAACTGTACACTTCATCCACAATATTCCTAATCATTAGGACTTTAATATTCATATTGGTAAAGTGTTTACACTGACATTAAAGAATCATTGGAACTTTGAAACCCTGTTTATCATAGAGAAATAAGCACATACCCTGCATAATGAAGTTAACAACTTTAGAGCAAGCAATTTGTAACATTTGATAATATTTATTATCTTTATTTTGCTTATATGAAGAGATAAGTTATATATAAGTTGAGTTTGAAAACAAGACCCACTCTATTTGGTGGGAAGACCTATAAATCTCGCTGAGGGATTCTCCTCAGGACATGAAAATTTGTTTCTGAGTTACTCGTCCTTCGTAATATTTTAAGGGTCAAATAGATAAAGAATTTGTAGGAATTTCTACTCGCCCTGCATCAATAAGCACTCGTCATAGCCAGCGGAAAAGTAAAATGTTCATGCTCTGCTCCTCTTGACACAATGGCGCAGGAGAACAAAACACACATACAGAGCAAAGAAATCATCTTACTTTAATTACTTGAAATTTGCAGTCTTTAAGTGGGGGAAGAAGTCAAAACCTGAATGGTTGAATAGTGTTTTATGGTAAGAAATATAAAAATATCGGACAGGGAAAGCATCATTCAAGGACGACAGTCAACCACAGAACACAAAAACAAACACGCAAACAGACAAACGAGAAGGCAAAAGTAATAAAAAATGCAAACGACATCACAAACACAAAAGGGTTGACAATAAGGCTACCGCCTTGGAACGGTCAGTAGCAACAAAGGCCACTGGGGGTTTAAACCGGTGCTAGGGTGCACCAAACCTCACACTTACCCTACTGTCATCCCATTAAAACAGGACAGTGTTAATAAAAAAATCCCCGCCTTGATCTTATCTCTAACCAACAAGGCAGCATCAATAGGCAATATAAGTAAAACACAAATTTGCTCGTGTAAATATAATACAAAAAAACAATAGCCTAGAAAGCCACAATGAAGGTACTCAATGACTTGGCAGAAGCCAGAGCAACAAGAGAATAAACCATTAAGGGCACGACAGGAAAGATCATAGACAAACATCAAACGCCACCGTCCCAATGGGCTTTAGGTAGGCGTCATCATAGGGTCCACAGCCTGTCCGGGCATCGTACAATTAAAGAGGAAAGCATAGTGGCGAACTGTAAAAGGGTCCACCACCAAGCATGCAGTACGTTGCAAAATGATAGGGTCATAACCTCTTTTGATAAACTTTTTAACAAGTTTAACAAAGATAGTATGACAGTGATCATGACCAAGAATCTTACGAAGTTTATAAATCACATCACCATAGAAGTCAGGTAAGTCATTTTCAGCTCATTTTAGGCTATATAGGACTATCGATATTTTAGTGGTTGAGGTAGACCACCCATTTTTCCCTGGGTAGAACCAGTACTGTAAATCTCCCGCCATCCGTAAGAATCAACACTTTCACACTACAAGTCGAGCTCTCAGTGGGATTAACACCCACAGCGGTGAGAGGCGAAAACAGTTTCAGAGTAGAATTACATGACCATCTCATCAGGAACCTTCTACTATCAATCCACCAACATGGTTTCAGATGGGGCTACTCCTCGGTTATTGGAGTGTCTTGATGACTATTCAGAAGCTACTGATAATGAAGAAGTAGACAGCGTTTATCTCAACTGCAAAGCTACCTTTGATACAATCCCCCAAAACTGTCTCTTGAGTAAAGTGAGGTCCAAGGGTATTTCAGGCAAACTACGTGTATGTAAGTGGGCTGAGGTTTTTTTTAGTAAATAGAAAACAAAGAGTAGTGGTACATGGGCAAGTCTTGGGCAGGTCTCTTACCTCAGGAATGTGACAAGTAGAGTTCTTCAGGGCAGTACTCTGGAGCCATTTTTGTTACTTATTTATATACATGACCTCTCTGGTGCAATGTCCTGTATCACCAAACTGTTTTCTGATGACACAAAAGTGTACACACGTATAAATAATCCCCACCGCACACTGGAGCTGGATATACAGAAGTCTAAGTATTTTCAGTTTTGTGAGTGGCCAAAAGAAATTAAAGACATTTAATGCTAAGAAGTGCAATTACCTACATATGAACTTGTACTACTATTCTTTTTCCATAGAACGTAATGTAAGCTCTACACAGTATACACCTTAATTCTCGATGACAGTATGCATATCCATTAAAATGTCTATATTGCCATGCAACACAATATATAGCAAAACAACAATAATGACAACTAGCTGAGCTGCTCTATGCAACAACATTTGGCTCAAAATGGAAGATGACCTTTTTGGACAAAAACAGCATACCCACACCTCATTGTTTTAAATCTTAACTTATACAAAGTTGTGCCAGTCATCACCTCATGGTCGATTTCTTTACTCTTTGCACCCATATCTTTGTAAATGAATTCTCAATACAACAACATATCTCTCTGAGTCACTTAACTACACAGTCTCAAATAACACCATTGATGGTACTACTTTTGACCATTTTCAACTTTTGATCTCTCTGGTTACCAGAAAAAAGTCCTATATGGAACCAATCCTGCTGTTTTTGGAATTGAAAGTGTGTATTTGTACTCACCAAAATTAGACTCGAAACGGTGACTCCAACAGTGTAGCCCTGCATTCACGTCTCAATATACCCATGGAATCATGGAATCTGCACCAATTCCATTAAAAAGCTCCCAGATTTTAGTAACCATCACTACTGAAATCGAAATTGTGACAAAGTTAAACTAAATAACATAACAAAAAAAAACTACATATAATCAGTGCACTATGGAAAGAGTCAGTTTAAAATATCTGAGCTTCAACTGAGTTCCAATTGAATGGGAAAAAAACAAATATGAACAATACGAGAAAAGTGGATTTTTTTTAATATTTTCCGATGTAGAACATTTCTACTGAAAAACAGATGTCCCCTTTAATGCAAAAAACATTCAACCGGAACACAAAAACAATACGCGCAACTAGGCTTGGTACTGATCGTCCTTGCCAAGTTTCGTTGAAATCCGACCCGTGGTTCAGGAGAATTAGTCTGGACAAAGTTTCTGTAAATGGGACCATAACTCTGCCAAAAATCATTCAACCGGAACATGGCGAGGACTTGCAAAACTAAGCATAGTACTTATCATTCCTGCAAAGTTTCATTGAAATCCGGCCAGGGGTTCAGGAGAACTAGTCTGGACAATGTGTGTGACATACATAATACAGACTACAGATAGACAACAGACCGACAGCACAAAAACAAAATAACTGTATTTAAATAAGTCAAGATTGTGCATTCTTTTATAGCCAAACGGGTTTGGTTCATATTTTTAACATTTAAACAAAAAAGCAACATTTGTAAACGCACTTTACCAACATTTCTAAAATGGTTATATTTTTTTTGTTTATCTCAATAATTGTCTGAAACTTGCCAAGATTATGAAATATTCTATATTTTGTGCATAATTGATTGTATTAGATTAACTATTCCATGTACATTAGGTACATAAAATGGCATACGTATTTCATAAAAAATGAAACATGTGTCAAATAGTGTTGTTCCGATTAATCGATTTGATCGATGATCGATCAGTTATGCATTTGATCTGATTAATCGATTACAATTTTTCATGATCGACTTTACCCGGTTGGTTGAAAATTATGGCTTATTTCATTCTCTTGTGAATATAGATAAAATATACAAGAAAATAAAATGAGTTATTATTATAAAATAAGTTGGGTATCACAACTTATTTTTTAAAATATATGTTGGTCAGTTTCATTCAGTTCCTTTATTACCAGAACATAGTTGAAATGTGATTCTTTTCTTCATTATGGTCTGAAAAAGGCTTACAGTTGTCTTTTATAGCAGCCATGTTTAATCGATTAATGATCGATCATCGGTCGGTTAAATATTCTGACGATCGATCATGAATGTTCAGCTTATTCCCAACACTAGTGTCAAAGAACAAGAGGCCCAGCGGCCAAAAGTACTCACCTGAAATGAGTGTAGAGGCAAAAATTAGGTTTATGGAGGGCTTGGTACAAGATTATTTTGGTGCAAAATTATTCTAAGCGTAAATATTAGTCGTGTTAGGTAGAAGCGGCTTGCACAAAGCCTTAAGTGTTTCCTGAATTACTAGAACTATAGTGAAGGTAATGAATTCCCCTGCTTGTTTGATATCTAAATAAAACAAAGGTCCATAATTATGTACAGAATCTAAAAAAAAAATTGCAGAGACACATCATATCATCACATGTAGAGTGTATGCTAATCCAGGAAAACTTTTGAAGTGGAAGTCACATGAAGTTCATTATATAATATTATGTACAGTGGAAAATTCTAAGTCAAACAAAAGGCCATGATTTAAGAAATAGAACATCATTTACGGTGAATTGTCGTGAAATATATCACGGTTTGGAGTTCAATTGTAAACAATAATTTCACGTGGCCCGAATGGCGATTGAAATTATTGTTTACAATTGAACGACAAACCGTGAATATTACAAGATAATTCACAGTAAACGATGTTCTATTTCTATTCTAATAACCCTAAAATGTGAAAATAACGCACACATCTGAAATATTTCGCATTACTTTGCTTACTCTTCTAACGTTGCAAACGTTACAGTGATATTTCGCATTGCCTTGCTATTCTCCTAACGTTGCAAACGTTACAGTGATATATCGTTGAATATAACAGGAAAATTTAAACTAGGCTATATATACTGAAAGGAAAAAGAAACGAAGGGTGCGTATTTCCGCTATATATTGTATGTTTAATAAGCTACTGCTAATCGAATGGTACAGGGCGACATTAGGCCTGTCCTTTTAGAAAAAATGTTTAAACAGCACTGAACACACCAATGGTTACCCCTTTAAAGTATCATTATCGTCAGAATGCGCATTTGGCTCAAGCAGGTGAGCAAACCTAGGCTTTAATTGTTGCAATCACTTAACATTAAATACAGTACTGAACTGGCTCAGTTTTTCAAAGAGGAACTTCAGCATTTATGAATTTCTTGTTACAACGTGTACTGTGATTAAAACGTCTACAACATCACAGTTGTGTCCTTTCTCTAACTAACTGCACTTTTTTTTTTACAAAACATCTTGGGATTTCCTTGGAATATATATGGAATTAAGTGTGCAGTATATGCAATATATAGCGGAAATACGCACCCTGCGTTTCTTTTTCCTTTCAGTATATAAGGTCAGCCGTTGGTATGTGTATATGAAGTTTGGGAACAATCCATTCAATACTGAGAAATGCAAGTAATAACAAGCGGCCCAAGGTGGCCTGTGAACACTCTACTGGTATCAGGTAGTTATTGTATTTTCAGAAGAAGGTTTTGTTTATTGCAAAACAAATCACCTGACCCCTGGTTAGTATTTACACCAGATTCACCAACTTTAGTAGCACTTTAATATAATGTTGCATGCAAAGTATCTGAGATTTGGGGAAAATCCTCGTAGTGGCTAAAACAATGAGTCAAAAGTGAATCTCATAATGTCATATGTAAGCTAGCCTGAAACAAGGGCAATGTACCTATGAAGTTTCATGAGTGTAGGTGATATGGTTTCGAAGTTATCGTCCAGAATGCACATTCCTATGAAGGTCACTGTGACATTGCCCTTTTACCTATTGACCCAAAAACAATATGGATCCTCCTCTCACCTAGGGCAATGTACATATTAAGTTTTATGAGTGTAGGTGTTATGCAGACAATTTTCACTGCTCAGTAAATCATGTTTACAAATAAACGTTGAAACGCTGAAATATATTTATTATATTGAAAGATGTGTTTTTTAAAAACAGACAAGGTTTAGGCTACGTGCACCGTTCTGTACAAATATCGATGTATTTATTCATAAAAATGCTACTGTTGTTCTTTTCCTCTTCTCTATTTATAGTTTTACTACATTTTTCAGCACATGTTAGGCCATATATGACGGTCAGTTTTTTGTGGTAGAGGCAGACCACCCCGTTTTCCTGGGCAGAACCAGTTCTTTATACATCCCCCATTCATAAGAATCGATACTTTCTCACTTGACAAGTCCATCTCCCAGTGGGATTCAACGGTGAGCGGCGATAGTAAAGTAAAGGCAAATATACTGGCGAAGTGTGATTTTTGTTTTAACAATGGAGAGTAAATGAAAAATCCGGAGAATCTGGATTTTATCCGAAAAGTTGGCAGGGCTGACAGTGCTATACTTGATTATAAACTTAAATTGATAATGTGTGTATTAATCCATATTAATCAGTTTATGCCATACTCGAGGTCATGTGTGTATTTACTAATTTATATATATTTATCAAGTATATATTTCAAGGTTAACACATCCTAGATGTGTAAACATATTACACTGGAAGTTTGGGTTCTAATTTGTATCTTTTCCAAATGCAATCTCAATCATGAATGGGCATTCGCAACATCTCGTACACTGCTTCGCAGCATTACTCGAATGTAATACGCAGGTTTCCATATTGGTTACGTCGTCGCGCCTTAGATTCTAAAGTTATCATCCAAATGTTGCAATTGTATTCAGCCGATTGCTCCATCAATAGTGTATTTACGATAAAAACATTCATATGCATTGTAAAAAACAAACATACAATGCAAAGTATACATCCACACGTGTGGAAAGCGGCCATATTGTTTACATAGCAACAGTGCACTATTTTCTCTGCCGTTGCCTTCCGGCGATTAAAAGTGAAGATTTTGAACAAACCGAAGCGCCGTGATACACAATAGGCGGGATCCCGAAGAATGACGGGATTGCCCGAGCGTTCACGATTGCTACAATGGGACTACACAAAAGGAGACATAATTCTTAACTTCTAAGTACTAATTTCTGTACTTTTTTGTACGTTTTTATAAATCTGAAATATTCGTCTGAATGTACAGGTCTAAAGCATTATAACATAAAACAAAAACAAAAAATCCGGTGATACATGTCTCCGAACCTCCCCAGTACAAGATAACAACCGGGTCCATGCCGTCAGTTGGGCCTAGCTGGCCGTCAGTTTGCCTAACTGGCCGACAGTTGGGCCTAGCCTGCCGTCAGTCGGGCCTAGCTGGCCGTCAGTTGTACCTAGCTGGCCGTCAGTTGGGCCTAGCTGGCCGCCAATTGATCCTACTCCATGCCATTGGGATCATGATACTCTCACTAAAGACACTCTTTTATGAACAAAACATTTACCTATCAGATCTATTAGAATTTACCTATGTTCTTGTACTTCGACTTATATCCGGCTAAATTCAACTTGCTGTAGCTAATATATTTGGTATTTAAACATGCTCGTTTCTTGCAAGTTTCACTCTAGCGATAAAACTCGAGCTCGATGGCCACAATTCCGGTTAACTGCAGGAGGCAAGTAGTAGAGGTACGCAGAAGGGTAATTCTATTCATTGGTGTTACGATCCGGGACATGGTTTTAATCCGGCTGGCTTTTTTTGTTGAAAAAAAAAAAAAACAGGCTGTGAAATCACAGGAAATTGCATCGTTTGGTTATTATTTAATGAGGCCCTCCCATGGGTTTTGGGGATCTGGGGATCATGGCCAATGATTTTTAGGGATATGGGTAACATTAGCAATTACTTGATGGGATCCAGGATCTAGGGAACAGTGTCCTAAACGAAAAAAAGTAACAGTACCTATGATTTACGTTATAGTTGCTGTAATTTACTTTTAAAAGATAACAGTTGGACTGCTGATCACTGCTGAATGCTTTGGACGGCTTTTAGTATCACATTTTAGGGCGGTTTTAGCAGGCCTTAATATTCAGTCTTGATCAACGGGACGCTCTAACTTAAGTGAACGTCAACTTTCTTGTTCAACTGCAAACATCTGTACGGCGATGAACATTTGTGTCTATGTGCGTCTATGTTTAGCTCTACTTTTCGCAGATCAGCAGAGCTTATGCCGTGGTGCATCGTCCGTCTGTCTGTCCCTCCGTCTGTGAACTGTTTTTGTGGCGACTATTCCTTTAAACTGTTGGATGGATTTTCATGAAAGTTTACAGGAATGTTCCCCATACGGTATAGTTAATCCTAGCAAAAAATCGGGTGATGTGAAATTTTAGATAGAAGTTTGTAGCAACTACTCCGAAACTGTAAGTGATACTGATATGGGACCTTTACTAAAATGATCAATATGCCATAATGTTGGTCCTTGATGAAAATGAGTTTGATTCGGAGTCAAACATCTGTGTTTATATTGAGTTATATAGGAAAATCTTGTGGCGACTACTTCTCTGAAACAACGAGATGGATGTTTATGAAACCTTATAGGAATATTGCTCTGGATGTCTAGATGGCCCTAGGTAAATATCAGTTCGGCCATAATTTCAAGATGGCGGCCACACTAAAAATAGATTTTAACAGTACAGTTTTGTGGCGAGTACTGCTTAAAAACCATACGGGGTATTGGTTTGGAAGCTTTACCAATTTAAATTGATTGGCATGACATGAAGTTGGTTCTAAACAAAATTCATTTTTATTCGAATTCAAACATGACCGCCAGCGAACATCTTTGTTTACATAGAGCTATATAAGAAAAACTCGTGGCAGTAGTTGCCTGAAACTCTGAAACTACTTGATGGATTTTCATACAGGATGTTGCTCTTGATATCCAGATCGTCTTAACTAAAGATCAGGTCGGCCTGAAATTCAAGATGGCCATCCCAACAAAATAGATTTTAAAAATTACAACTATATGGTGACCATGTGTTAGTGTTATTGATTTGGTACCTTTACCAAAATGACTGACATAGCATGAAGTTGATCCTAGACACGTGTTTTGATTTGACGCCAAACATGGCCACCAACAGCCATCTTTGCTTACACAGAGTTATATTTGGAAAACTACTCTTCTGATACTTTACAGGAATGGTACTTTTGTTACAGAAAGTATTTTAAATTAAAAAATGCTCAAATAATTGTACTCCCCAAAACAATGAATCAAGACTGGGAACTAACTGGTAAGTGCACTGGTGAATCTGTTCAGATATTTGGGTGGCGGATGGGGTTTTACAGGTGGTCTGAGCTCTTCCATCTCATACAACCTCTTTCTCCCTCCTGTCCTGTCTTCCCAGTCCCCACACCCTATTCTGCGCTTATAAATTACTTCTGATTTGATTTATCCGCAATTTGAGAAACAAGTAATTTGTTAACACCGCACTCCCAACCACTCGATATAATATCCTTGATTGGGATAGTGTTTGTGTGAAGGACGGAGAGAGGCAAGGTTTTTTTCTCTGAGGGATGATGTACAGGCTGGCATGAAAAGGGTCAAGGGCATAGTCTTCCATCAGGACCCTTCAACCCTCTTTTGTTCATGGCAGATGAGACTGAAAAATACATTTCATCTGAAGATATCATGTTTGTCGTCACTAGTGAAATCAAACACGATTCCTTTGAAACTGATGATGAGGAGTACATACAGAAAGGATCAGGAAAAGAAGACAGAATGAAGACTTTTTTATTTTGATGATGTGTATAAGGTAAAAGCAGCCCAGAGAATATTACAGTATGTGTTTTACATAAGGGATAATAAGCAAATAATATTTGGTACTTTTAGGGAACACTGTTGCGGATCTAGGGAACAGTGTAAATACTTTTAGGGATCTAGGGAACGTGGAAAAAATACGTTTGGGGAACTTTGGCAAATGCTTTTGGGGATCTGGGTAACAATGGCCATTACTGGGAACAAGAACCCCACTGAGACGGCCTCCTTTATGTTATTATGATTATTATAGATAATTATGATAACAGAATGTAATAATCATCAGATGCAATTTCCTGTACTGCAAATGGTGCAATCTGAGGAGTTTTCAGAGCATTTGTATAACATTCTTTTTTTCAGTATGGAAAGGATGTATCCCCCTACTGAAGGGGCGGAAGGATGTATCCCCTACCGCTGGGGCGGGAGAATGTATCCCCTACCGCTGGAGCGGGAGGATGTATGCCTTACCGCTGGGGCGGGACAGTGTCCTTATATGAACGCTGGCGGGAGGATGTATCACCCTACCGCTAGGACGGAAGGATGTATCCCCTAACGATGGGACGGGAGGATGTATCCCTACCGCTGGGACGGGAGGATGTATCCCCTTACCGCTGGAACGGGAGGATGTATCCCACTACCGCTGGAACGGGAGGATGTATCCCCCTACAGCTGGAACGGGAGGATGTATCCCCTACCGCTGGAACGGGAGGATGTATCCGCTTACTGATGAGGAAGGAGGATGTATCCCCCCTACCGCTGGGGCTGGAGGATGTATCCCACTACCGCTGGAACGGGAGGATGTACCCCCTACCGCTGGAACGGGAGGATGTACCCCCTACCACTGGAACGGGAGGATGTATCTGCTTACTGCTGGGGAAGGAGGATGTATCCCCCTACCGCTGGGGCTAGAGGATGTATCCCCCTACCGCTGGGGCTGAAGGATGTATCCCCCTACCGATGGGGCTGGAGGATGTATCCGCCTACCGCTGGAACGGGAGGATGTACCCCCCTACCGCTGGAACGGGAGGATGTATCCGCTTACTGCTTGGGAAGGAGGATGTATCCCCTACCGCTGGGGCTGGAGGATGTATCCCCTACCGCTGGGATGGGAGGATGTACCCCCTTACTGTTGGAGAGGGAGAATGTATCCCCCTACCGCTGGAACGGGAGGATGTATCCGCTTACTGCTGGGGAAGGAGGATGTATCCCCCAACCGCTAGGCCTGGAGGATGTATCCCCCTACCGCTAGGACGGGAGGATGTACCCCCTTACTGTTGGAGAGGGAGGATATATCCCCCTACCGCTGGAACGGGAGGATGTATCCGCTTACTGCTGGGGAAGGAGGATGTATCCCCCAACCGCTAGGGCTGGAGGATGTACCGCCCTACCGCTGGGACGGGAGGATGTATCCCCCTACCGCTGGGACGGGAGGATGTATCCCCTACCGCTTGGACGGAATGATGTATACCCTCTACCGCTTGGTTGTGTTTTAGGGGCTTCCCACAAGAACCATTTGAAAAAAAAATAGAAATGAAATACTACATCTGACGAGTTTTCAATCAATGTACAGAGTGTGTGAACAGTGTATTACCACTATTGCAATATCAAACCTAAATCACTCCTCTTTTCTATCATATGGAACGCCGTGACTGTCTTATGATAATAATGTAAAACAAACCGAACATAAGAGCGTTGCACCACTGCACATAAAGTTTGAAAAAAATGCACATAATTGATGTTCAACTGCGTATATTGAAACATCAACCGCCCGCACATAATCGCTTCTGGAACTACCGAACATAATGGTCAGTGATCTGAACATAATGACGAACTATCTGCATTATACATGAACTGCATATAATGAAAAAAGCACCAAATATAATGACAAAGGCACTGTATATAATGAGATGTCATCTACATATAATGTTGGATGTACCGCATATAATGAAAAGTGAGCTGAACATAATGATGTTATAACAGAATATAATGTTTTCACCACTGCACATAAAGGCATATGTACCAAACATAAATATCAATGATCATTGCACCACTCCAGTATTAGAGCACTGGTCCGAAGCCATACACAATGAAGAGGAAATAGAAGTAATTTACTTAGATTTCAGTAGTGCTTTCGACAAATTTCCATACAAAATAGTAATTAAGAAATTAAAGGGTTACGGCTTTGGTGTGAAATTTCTGGATTGGTAATTAGGTTGTTTAACTGATCTGAAACAGAGAGTTGTAGTAAATAGAAGCAATATTTTTCCCAATGTTACAAGTGGAATTTCTGAAGGGAATGTCCTTGGACCAATTCTTTTTCTAATATACATTAATGATATGCCTGATGTGGTTTCAAACACTATAAAGCTCTTTGCCGATAATTCAAAATTATACGCATGTAGCAAAACCAACAAATAATTGGTAAGTCTGCAACAGGACATACATAATGTGGGTGAATGGTTCGAAAATGGAAACTGAACTTAAAGGGTTGATGCACCTTTTTAAAACATGTTTATTTTATAGGGCTCTAAAAAACTTGAACAAAACTGAAAGAATTATCAAAATGCCTTGCAAAATAAAGGAGATTTGACCTATTGAAAATTTTCAAAGTAACATAAAAGGAGGCGGCCATCTTGGAAGGATGATGTCATCGCACCTTTTTACCATATATGGCATATTGAAAGAAATGTTCTTTGAAGCAAAGAAAATCACTGCAAATGAAATATAAGCATACAATTTATACATTTTACATTTGTGTATTTATTTGTTTGTAATCAGTCTGCGCAGTTAATTTCTTTGCTTTCAAATGTATTTTGTCAATATGTCATATAAGATAAAAAGGCACGATGAATTCATCGTTACAAGATGGCCGCCTCCATTTATGTTCTTTTCACATTTCCAATAGGTCATATCTCCTTTATTTTTCATGGCATTTTGATAATTATTTCAGCTTTTTTCAAGTTTTTCAGGGACCTTTTAAATAAATTGTGTTTGAAAATAGTACGTCAACCCCTTTAATCTTTATTTAAAAGGTGTAAACACATGCAGGTAACCATTTTCTTGACAACGAAATTACTATGAGTCAGAACAATACAGAGTCGATAATTGAAACAGCTGCCAAAGAAAAAGATCTGGGCGTTATCATAGATAATAAACTTAAATTCAGTGAAGAAGTTAGTAAAGCAGTCGCAAAGGCTAATAGAAACTTAGGTCTTGTTTTCCGCACATTCACCTACATAGACACGGAGGTATTTTTTTTCCTGTTTAAAGCTACAGAGTCTCTATATCAATTGAATACCTATTTGTAGGCGTGTCTTTATTTGTAACTTCATGTTCACCTGCTCATGTCGAAATCGAGTATTTAAGCGAGCAAATATAACACAGGACATCATTTACTGTATAGAGGTAACATTATGATTTAGAGAAGAAAGAAAAAAGTTGCCTCACCTTCTGATTTCTATCCACTGAGCTATTCATGCTTCCTGAGAAAATGGTATACTAACTACCGTTTATTAAGAGGCAAAATAACTTGACCTATCTTAACGCAACTCAAGATGAATCAATAAATATATAGTCCATCTTGTCGCACGTTTAAATAAACATTGCCTGGTGTTATATTATATGTTATCAATATGCAACTAATATTCCTCCTCAAAACAACCATATCTCGACTTGTTATTTAGCGCTTGATGAGTTTTTGTGTGCGCTAGTTATTACGTAATGCATATTTAGTGTTAAACATGCTACAATATATCAATAAATAGCCGTTGTCTAGTGGATAAATAGAGAATATTATGTCAGTGCCTTTTACTATCAAGTTTATTAGGCGAGGCTTAGAAAACGAAGAATGGCGAGGCACTGACATAATATTCTATTTATCATGTAGATTATCCACATTTTCTATATGAATTACTATTATTACCTATTTCTCAGAATGTTACGCTTATCGTGGACGCCGCCATGTTGTTGTTTTTTGTTTGTTTTATGACGTCAGGCAATCACGTGCATGACGTCAGATAACGTTACGTACAATAAACGCCGAGGGATTCCGCATTGATTTGCTTTATTTGTCAACTTGCCTCATAAAGCAAAATTTAATAGGTCACCCCTTTATTGGCAGAAAAGTGCATATCTGCATGATAAACATACATCATACAAGCGCAGCGTCTATGGTGCAAATCCCGTTCCGGGCAATTACTTATCTTTTTTATCACATATATGTATTCTGAAGCCGTATATTTGTTGATGTTACCTGTACGACGGCTAAATAAAAATGTGATAGTTTACGCATCGATTTCTGCTTATATACCGACTTTTGGGGGTGTTCGTCGATTTGAAACTTCTTCACACGTGACTCATTCATATTCATTAGTAATTACCAGTTAAAATAGAGACTCTGTATCTTTACGCCATAGATTCGTCCTCACCTGGAGTATGCAGTGCTACACCTAGGCATCACAGTGCTACACTAAGGTACCGACATGCTACACCTAGGTACCACAGTGCTACACCTAGGTACCACCATGCTACACATAGGTACCACAGTGCTACACTTAGGTACCGACATGCTACACCTAGGTACCACAGTGAAACAACTAGGTACCACAGTGCTACACTTAGGTACCGACATGCTACACCTAGGTACCACAGTGCTACACCTAGGTACCACAGTGCTACATTTAGGTACCGACATGCTACACCTAGGTACCACAGTGCTAGGTGCCACCATGCTACACCTAGGTACCGACATCCTACACCTAGGTACCACAGTGCTACACCTAGGTACCACTATGCTACACCTAGGTACCGACATGCTACACCTAGGTACCACAGTGCTACACCTAGGTACCACAGTGCTACTATTACCGAGTACGGAAATTGGCGAAGAGTTCCGATCGATCTATTACCGAGTACGGAAATTGGCGAAGAGTTCCGATCGATCTATTACCGAGTACGGAAATTGGCGAAGAGTACCGATCTATCGATCGATCGGAACTCTTCGCCAATTTCCGTACTCTCCGCAAATTAGTGCTCTTCTAAATAATGTTGTATTGATGAAAATATTTGCAGATTTGTGAGTGATTTTGATCAATTTCTTGATATTTTATCGCTATGACCGATAAATTATACTTTTTAACAAAAAAAATCCCAAATATCAAGACGTTTCGGCCCCAAACAGTTCGTTCGGTCCCAAACAGTTCGTTCCGTATAATGACTGATAGTTTGGAAGCATTTGTTGAGTTTCCCAAATATATACTTTAATATTACGGTTGAATTGAAGGGAAAGAAGGAAGAGATATTGGAATTATGAATATCATATTCTGGGAGTGATTGTTTACCGTTTTGTCAGCCGAGAGTGATATGTCAGCTGCATGCATATATGAACTTGATATTGTATCAGTATATCAATTAATAAAACTCTAAACAAAGAAAGATATGACTCATGAAGTCCAAACTGACGTCCATGGTTCTTGATATATTGTTAAATTACGCTTATATGGTCTGCAAATATTTATTTTTTCTCCAATCCACAGACTTTAGGGTACACTCCTTTGACATGAGGGTTAGTTTATTGCAAGATATAGATCTTATATATCAATCAATTAACCCAATTACCACCTAACATGGATAATGATTTTTCATCTACATCTAATAGTGATGAAGAATATCCTGGATTACATGGACACTAGGACAAAGATTTTAGTCCGTATGGAGGACGTGTTTTTAATAAATCAAATACAGTGGTCAATAAGGTGGGCAGTTTGAGTGTTCTGTATACAAATGTCGATTGCTTAACCAAAGAGAAAAAATCTGAGCTCTCATCTTTAATTAATTCTAATCACTATGATATTATTGCCTTATCCGAATTTTTACCAAAATATTCAACTATAGTCCAGTGTGAAGAATCTTTCAAATTGATGGCTTTGATATGCATACTTCAGACCTACATTCAGGTAGAGGAGTAGTAATCTGTACAAAAATAAGCTTAAATGCAATCTTGGTTGATACAGACTCTGATTTCAAAGAAGCCCCAATAGTGACTGTTCAAATAATCTCAAACTGCCTGGCCTTTTTGGCAACATTTTATCAAATGTATATTCCCATGTGTTAATTATGGGAGATTTTATCTTTAAAGAAATCAAGTGGGATATTATGAGAACCACCTGTGGGTATGAGCACCCTGCAAATGTCTTCTTTGAAAGTATCAGAGATAACTTTCTGTTTCAACATGTTGTTGAAGCAACCAGATATAGAGCTGGTAATGAACCCTCTTTAATTGACCTCATATTTACAAATGAGGAAAATATGATTGAATCAATCAATTATGACCCAAGTCTAGGGAAAAGTGATCACATAACGCTAATCTTTAAATTTAATTTTTATTTCGACCTTGAAGTCAACAATACGCCAAAATTGAACTTCCATAAAGGTGATTATACTCAATTGATTAGTGATTTTGATGAGGTCGATTGGAACGATGTGATAGTGATAAACCAATAACTGAGGCCTGGAGTAGTTTTGCTGAAACCATTATCAATCCATACCAGTGAGCAGAGCCAATCCAAGGTCAACCAGAAATAACCCTATTATAGACAAAAATGCAATCAAAATCATCAGAATAAAGCACAGAAAATAGACAAAATATAAACACTGTAAAAATGGAAAAAAAAATACAACGAATATAAATTAGCAAGGAATAATGTTGTCTATGAATTGAGAAGATGTAAATATGACTATGAAAAGGATTTGGCAACACAAATCAAAACCGATAACAAACTATTCTGGAAATACGTCCAATCAAACACCAAAACAAAAATTTCTGTCAGTAACTTAGAAAAAATCAATGGCGGTATAACGAGGAATGACAACGAGAAAGCCGAAGTACTACATAACCACTTTGTGTCTTTATTTACCAATGCAAATATTGATATTATACCAATACTGGAAGAAAAACCAAGCATTTCATTAAGAAACATCAACATTACAGAGGAAAGTGTCAACAAACTATTAATTCAAATCAAGTCTTCTAAATCACAAAGACCAGATAATCTTCACCCTCGAATATTCAAATAATGTGCGGATACATTGACTGCACCCCTTACAAATCTCTAAGAAATCCATGGATGAAGGAAAACTACCAGAAATATGGAAAACAGCCAATGACACCGCAGTCTTCAAATCCGGGAAAAAGGCGAAGCCGGAAAATTATCGACCAATCAGTCTTACACCGATATCTTGTCGGATAATGGAAAAAATGTTAAAATAGAAATGGTTGATCATTTAATCAAGAACCTACTACTCGTATTATCAATTCACCAACATGGGTTCAGACAGGGCTGCTCCTGTGCTACCCAGTTATTGGAGTGTCTTGATGACTGGTCAGAGCCTATAGATAGCGGTGAAGAAGTCGGTGTCATTTATCTTGATTTCAGAGCGGCCTTCGCCAAAGTACCCCACAAAAGCTTAATGAGTAAGGTCAAATGAATGGGTATAACTGGTAAACTATATGACTGGATAGAAGATTTTTTGTCAAATAGAAAACAAAGGGTGATGGTCAATGGGCAGGTCTCGGAACTCAGGGATGTCACAAGCGGGGTTCCCCAAAGCAGTGTTCTTGGGCCTGTTTTGTTTCTTATTTACATCAATGACCTCCCAGATGCCATGTCCTGTACCACCAAACTCTTTGCTGACGGTACAAAACTGTACACATGCATAAATAGCCCACAGCGTGAGATAGACCTACAAGACATTATCTTCACTGCATGTGAATGGGCTAAAAAATGGCAAATGACATTTAATGCTAAAAGTGCAAACATCTACATATTGGTAATAATGATGATGAATCCAATGTATTCTATATCAAAGATAATGCGAATTAAATAGAAGAAATTACCAAGGTAATACATGAAAAAGACAAAGGAGTAACATTTGATTCAAAATTGAACTTCTCCTATCATATAAGTGGTAAAGTATCCAAGGCTAATAGAAACCTTGGCCTAATTTATAAAACTTTCACATACATGGATAGAGAAATGTTCCTGTGTTTTTTTACAAATCCCTTGTTAGACCACACCTTGAATACGCTATGGTGGTTTGGTCCCCATACCTAAAAAAGGATATAATTGCTATAGAAAATGTCCAAAAAAGAGCAACTAGGATAGTGGAAAACCTCAGTAACTGTCCGTACCATGCAAGACTCACTATGCTAGGGCTACCAACCCTTGAGTATAGAAGAGAGCGGGCTGACGTGATTCAGGTTTATAAAATCTTAAATAATATCGATACAGTTGACAAAAATAAACTGTTCACTCAGGCCCCTGATCTTTGAACAAGGGGAAATTCCAAGAAACTATTTAAAAAAAGAGCAAGAATTGATATTAGGAAAAATTCATTTGCTTACAGAGTCGTAGAATCTTGGAACAAACTCTCGGACACAGTGATTGAGGCAACCACCATTAATTCCTTTAAAAGTAGGCTAATTAAATACTGGGCAAATCTTCCTAATACATTCAGACCGAAAAACTAACAAGGAACCGGAAGTCTTCCACTTACGATAAGAAATGTTTAAGATTTCATAACCAGACTGGGAAAACAACCATTTCTAAAAGGGCCTAAGAAACCTATTGGTTTACACCGGCTTCGACAACAGTATAAGTATATAAGTTCACGGGTTAATGCAATCACACCTGTGGTGTGACACCCGCTGAGACAGACGCGTGTCTCGGGATAATCACGAAGGTCAATTGAACGTATGTATATTTCATCAGTTTTCAAAAGTTCAATAATTTATGAAATTTTATAATATCAATTAATATTCTTGATTAATAAACTAATTATATATTAATGTATTCTGCTTTAAAATACACTTTTTTAATAATCATATTAAAATTGGTTTTATGTGCATAATCAATGTAAAACATACATTCTTTTTTGTATATAATACGTTTGTAGTAATGATTTAAAGACGAGTCCGGCGTTTATAGTTAAATAATATCCAACTGCAGGGTACATAGTCTAAATATACACATTTTGGTGCCCTTATTTACAAAATAACACAGTTTTTTTTTTAAATATCATATTTAGAATGAGTCATTGTACATAACCAATGTAAAAATCCACAATTATAATTTGATAATTAGTTTGTAATAATGGTTTTAAGACGAGCCCGGTGTTTCTAAACCGGAGCCTGACGTTTTCAATTTCATGCAAATACACCCATAAAAATATCAAAAACATGATGATTTGTTTTATATTTTATTATTATCCCTTTATTTAATCATATATCAACACACCAAATTAGTTTCCACCCTCTAAATATAATGTTTTGTTTAAAAAAATTTTTTTTACATTGAACATCTACCCGAGAACGGCAAGTCCTGGCAAATCGACTGTCTTTTACCGGTCGCCTGCGCATGCGCAATTGACAGTTTCGTTTTTAGAAACAAAATGGCAGATGGAGGCTGGCACTGGTGGTACCGGACTGGTTATTATTAACATTTACAGTTTCTAAAGGTTATTTGAAATCATAATTAGTATAGATATTTTTGTGTTAACACATTGTCATATTTAGATTTTGATAGCACCACGACAGACTGAATTGTTTGTCCAAAAATAATTTCCACTTTCGTTTTCGATTTTTTTTGCAGTTTTTAGCACAGGCAACAGTATCATATTTCAGAGCTATTTGCTGTCATTGACAAGAAACTTAAAATAGGTAAGTCTTAACAATACTAATAATAACAACAATACAGAATAATTAATAAGAATAAAATATTTGGTTAAGTTAAATTTTACATGGGATCCGGTATATCATGTAAGTATTAATTTTAAAGGGGGTACATCAGGATTTTTCTAGAAACATCTTAAATTATAAAATTGTTCCAGTTCATGATAAAACACTTATATCAATCAAAATATGATGTTAGAACCATTTTGTTAAGGTCTAAACTTTGAAAACACCATAAAGCGAGGACGGAATCGGACGTAAAATGCTGAAATCAACCCTGGTGCGTCACCTAGGATAGCACGTATTACTGTGCTGAATGAATTTCTTTGCAAATAAGGGATAATTTTTAGGCTCAGTTATTATGTTTTGACCATGTAGAATAGAAAATATTAATATTTGTCGATTTTAAGTCTGACACCTAGACCCCCATAAAAAGCCTGATGTACTCCCTTTAAGAATAAGGCACTGCCTCATGGTGAGCGTCGGTTTAAGTAAATAAAATGGTTACATTGTGTAATATTACTTATACTGTAATACCTTATAACATATGGATTTTCTAAACCCAACTCAGTTGCTCCATTCTAAGGGACACACAATAAACGCAACCCACTACTATTCACATACAAACTTTGCAATCATCACATAAAAAAAACTAATTAAACAAATTATTTAAGCATAACTATTCGAAATCGAAATGGGGATATACACATTATACTCTATTACTTCCAAATCAAACTGTGGAGCACTGTGGTCTAGTGGTAGAGCGTTTGACCCATGATCCAAAAGTCATGAGTTTGATTCCCACCTTGCCATATGCGTTGTGTCTCTGAGCAAGACACTTTATCTGCATTGCTTAGTACTGGTTCTACCCAGGAAGACATCGAGGGTGATTCAATTAAGTTCATAGAGCTTTCTTTACAATCGATGTAAAATAAATAAGTTTAAACTAAATGAAACCAAGCACTGCAGTGTGATTTCCATTGTAATGTTGGCAGGGCTTCCCTCCCCCACCCCCCCCCCCCCCCCCCCACCACCCCAACACACCCCCACCCCCACCATATCCAGAACAAAACAATATTGAACAAGTTAAGTGGTGGAAATGTTTTCCAAAATAAATAAAATAATAATAACAAATAAAAGAAATAAATTAATAAAAATAATTGTGAAGCAAATCGGTCACAGTTGTGAAAAAAATGACTTGAATTGTGAGTAAGTGTCAGGTGAACTTGAATAAGCATGATCAGTATAATTATGAATGCATACTTTTTTTTATGAGACTTCTCAGGATGATCCAATCTATTCCTATTTCCTAAATGTAAATGCCTTCAGTTAGCTTAATTGTTTCATTTGATACTGAATGTTGCGTTGTAAACCTTCTCGTCTCTCACCGCTGCAGGTTTAAATCCCACTGGGAGCTCGACTTGTGAGGATGTGTCGATCCTTACGGATGGCGGGAGGTGTATAGTACTGGTTCTATAGTACTGGTTCTACCCAGGACAAGTGGGTGGTCTGCCTCCACCACCCAAAAATCCGCCTTCATTTATATAACCTTACATGTGTTGAAAATGACGTAAAACACCATACAAACAAACAAACAAATCATTGCTGATGTGTCATTTGAAATAATCAGTTCGTTTAATACCTTGTTCTCAAGTCACCACTCTCTACATCCCCTCTTGAAATTAGAATTGCGCCGAACGTCACTGACTGACGTAATCAGCATTGAAAATTGTCATAATGGTGACATACTATTACGTCTGCAGTACAAAGAACAAAAAAGGTTTACATTTGTGCTTTTAAATAAAGGAAAGGATATTTCACTTACCGCCTTTGGTTTCGCAAAAACAATTTAAGGATAAAAGGGTAGGCGAATAATTATTATTTCATATGACTATTGTTTCAGGTGAATTTTATTATTAATAAGTGTAATTGAGACTTAAATTGCACAGTAGGTTGTTAAATACAATTTGAACAAAAAGCAATGACACAGTTCACACAATCTCAGACATTTATTACTATTAGGTAGGATGGTCAAGTCTTAGCCAGCTTTCTTAGTCCTTTTGTCATATTGTATTTTCAATAAAATTGGACTGTTTTCAAGTGAAAATCACCGCATGTAGTTCTAACTAAAAACTAGATCTAGTAAAACTAACTTACATACTGACGCAGTCACTTTTATTTAAACATAATCAAGCATTAAATCATTGATTTTGTTGTTGCTGAACAGTGGCAAGCGTCGTTAAGTTAATAGACTAGAGCGATTAAATAATGTGTGCAATACTCATACTGTTATGCCGTACAGTGTACATCAGTGGAGTTTTCTAAACTCAATGCAAACTCAAAACATCTGCTCGAGTGCTTCCACATCAAATTTGATTCATATTTTGGATTGTTTTTACATTTGTTGGTGTTTCTAAATGAATCATTTTAACTTATACTTTTACTGCAATCAAAGACTGGTTATAGTTTTGCCCTTCACAAAGGTAGTACCTAGTACTGTGAGTGTAATGCCAGTGATGGTCCTTGATTGGAAAATAAAAGTTATTCTATTCTATTCTACTTTAAGCCAGAGAACCAGGCTATTATAATCTATCTTTATTTTTTTAAATAATAAATATTGACGCATTCACTTTTATTTAAACGTAATCAAGCATTAAATTGTGTATTTTGTTGTTTTCGAACAAATTAGGTCTCGCACCACAATTAATTTTCCCATAGGGTTACTGTACAGCCTTTTCCAACATCTGAGCTTCAAAGCAGGGCAGCAGCCATTGTTGTTGGTTTAATATCTTCAGTATAGCGAAGACCAGTAATTTAAAACAATAAAATTCATAAGTTAGCCAGGTTGTTGTTTTTTCTCGCTCATGTTTTGTGAACCCTATGGAAAATACAAAATTCATACACTATCTAGCTGAATATGTGGTGCTTCGGTCAAACAATTCTGAAATTTGAATGAAACCTCATATCGACATGGGATTTTCTGTATCATCTGTCTTTTACACTGCAGATGTATGCTAAAGCAAAGAAAAACCTATTTTTCAAATTAAAAATTGCCTAAAATTGAGAAAAAATAGAATTATTTTCTGTTTTCCTTTTGTCTCTAGGTCCGTGAGCTTTCAGGGGAGATAATAGAGGTGTGAGACCATTAGATTGTAAAAAATAAATATGTTGAATTGAATGTCAGAATGGACTGAGCCGACTTGATCTTCACCTTGTTAGTAAGTAAAATACTTTGTGAACATCTGGAGAAAAAACTAATCAAAGAAATTTCGTTCTGTTTTCGGTAGATGTTACAGTGATTCAAGCCACATATAAATAACTTAACGTTATGCAAATTGTTCACATTTATACCTGTAATTTGAATGAGAACCGATGCCTATATGTATAATTAGTACTTAGGCCAAATAAAATTATACCTGAGTTTACTGTAACCCGACCGACCCGCTGAAAACACCCCCAACTCCTTTTTTTTTAATGATTTTTTTTATTTTTTTAAAAATATAATAAATTTATATATATATTTTTTTCTTTTTTTTTTTTTTAATAATTATGTTCACGCTATCACGGCCGACTCGTGTGGTCATTGTCCTGCTGTTGGAACTGACCCTCTTCCGGACTTGCGAAAAATAAATTAAACTGTTTTACCCCTTTGCAATAATTGCAAGTGATTGGGAAAAGTGCCAGTTGTTGCCATGCCTTTTGGGAAACAATAACACATACACAATTTCATATTGTTATCTATTGTAGTTTTTAAAATACCACATTTTCCCATTCATCAAAGCTCATCGCCACCTTAAATTAACTTCGCCAAAAAATAAAATAAAAAAATAAAATAAAATAAAATGCCTACCTACCTACCTACCCAATTTTTTTCAGCAATGTTACAGTAAACACAGGTATAATTGTATTTGGCCTTACGGACGTTCCAGCCTTTAATATAAATATTCAAACTATAAAGCAATTTTTTTTTCTCGGCTGTTTGTAGTGGAACTAACTTAATTTGACCACACAACATATATTTGGGAGGGGGATGGGGTCCCCATTATGATACGGTTGCCTGTGATTTTTATGACAGGTCATTTTTTTCATATGGTAATTAATATAGATTAATATGAATTTTAGGCACTGCCTAAGACTGAGCAGAACTCTTAAAATTAATACTTACATGATATACCGGATCCCATGTAAAATTTAACTTGTAAACCAAATATTTTATTCTCAATAATTATTCTATATTGTTGTTATTATTAGTATTGTTAAAAGACTTACCTATTTTAAGTTTCTTGACAATGACATCATACCAAATCCTGAAATAGCTCTGAAATATGCAAGAAATGGTTAGCATACCAGGGGTCATCCGCCAAGTTGTCATTATTGTCTATATGTATAATAATGATAACTTGCGCATCCATCGCGACGTGCACGCTACCCCTGTTGGATGGACATTGGCTGAATGAAGTTTTATTAAAATTGTCTGAGAAAATAAAGCTGCATGTTTTTTGACCAAAACTATTGAAAATGTAGATGAATTACATAAACAGTCAAGTTAAAATACACCGAAACATATAAGTAAATTAATTGACTATTCAAATTTGCAGCAAAATCAGCTGACCGAGCAATGGCCTAGACATTTGACACACCTCTAAATTCTGGTCGGTGGTAAACTCGGTCTTTATCATAGTTTGTTTGTTTGTATGGTGTTTTACGTCATTTTCATCACATGTAAGATTATATATGACGGTCGGTTTTTTTTTGTGGTGTTTTGTGGTGGAGGCATCCTAGGGGCACCCACTTTTCCTGGGTTGAACCAGTGTCCCGCCATCCATAAGAATCGACACTTCCTCGCCAGTCGAGCTCCAAGTGGGATTCGAACCCGCAGCGATGAGAGGCAAAGCTGGTTTACAATGTAACGTCGTTAACCATTCCGCCTTGGAAACGCTTCGTCTTTATCTATCGATACTGCAACACCCCCTTTCGAAGATTATGTGCAGGTTTCCTGGGTAGAACCAGTACTAAGCAATGTGGAAATAATGATCTTGCTCAAGGATAAATAACATGGCCATGGCGAGGATCGAACCCACGACCTTTCGATCTGAAGTTCGGCGCTCTACCACTGAACCACACACTCCACTTTATCATAGATGTTCAACCAAGTTTACTGTAAAAATTAAGGTATTTACAGTGTGATTCTTTTACAACTAAATTTTGAAAATTATCTTATTGTTACTCTTTCAACTCGAGAGATACTTTTCCTGGGTTCATATTGTTTTCCAGAGAGAATAGTTTTGTATCAGACATATCTTTTTGGCAGCGACTACAAATACTTTCATTGAACAATTTCATTTCAATTCTTCTTTCTAGACAAATTTCACATTTAGAAAAATTGTACGACATCTGTTCTATTCAAAGGCACGCATAGCATCTATAGCATGGTTGAATTTTTCATCTTTTTGTAATGCTGCAGCTTCTGGTATGTCCTTTACATCTATTTGATATTTTTTGGTAATATAGATAGGCCTACCTGATTTTTCGTTTATTTCTCATTTTCCTTTTCTTTGATTCTGACTGTGTTTCGTTTTCAAGGTTTTCATAATTGATTCCTAGTTTCCTACATAAAGATTGGATATCATTGGTTATATTAGCGTTGGAATTTGAGTCCTTATTTGGTTCAGTATATGATGTACTAATATAATTTTCTGAATTATGTTTGCTCTTTTAGCCATGTGTGTTTTCGGTGGGTGATTTTTCGTTTTTTACTTTTACTACTATCGGCGTCATTAGAACTTGAAAATGATCATTGTTCAAAAGCAAGTCAATGGTTGTACATGACAATTCTCCTTTATTGGTTGAAAAAGAATACATGTGATATTGCTCTGCACCATTTCGAAGCGTAAAACTCATGTGTACATTGATATTGTATCCTAAAATGGAAGACAGAGTTTCAATCTCACAAGCTGTGGCCCACCCATGACCATTTATCATTTCCCTCTCGTATAGCCCATTTCACCCCGACATTTGCCGAACGATCACGGATAATAACGAACTTTCTCCGAGTAGCCAAATAGGTCGACCAATCAAACGCTGGTAGGCACATTAAATATTCATTGTAACGGTGCCCAATGTGTATTAAAAACAATACAAAAATGTTATTAAATATCAGACCATAACTTGAACGCATGACATATTTATGTTATTAATGTGTTTGGTACTGTAGAAAAGCAAACAGTAAAGCGTGATTGTTGCTACAATTCAAAAACGAGATTGTCAGAAAACAATGAATATTTCTATAGTAACACCGGTTCCAACTCACGCGCACATGCTCCAATGTAAACAATTCAACACGTGTTCCTGTAGCCTTGAAATCCGATCTAGTTTCCAAAGAATGAGTCAAGATGGTTTCTGTATAGAATATCACTAATGATTGCGGTGTTTTAGCGAAATAATACGCATTCATTAACTCATTATATAAACACTGAAACTGGTTAATTTGTGAGTGTTGATACTTCTGTGACTACCAGCATCTGATTAGTTCTTGAAGTCATGTGACTTTGCTCCACGTGACTGAAATTCCGAACAGTGTACGGAGATTTCCGAAGTACCGGTGAAATGGGCTATTGAAGTTTGGTCATGTCAGGACTGTGGTAAATTTGGACTAACTACTCCATGTCAACCCTGTTATCAGCAATATAAGAGCATATATCTCTCCTACAGTATAGTGTCTGAACATATTTAGTTTTCCAGTGATGCTTAGACATAGGCAATGAAAAAAGCAGTCACCATCTCCAGGCAAATAGTATTTGTTGAATGGAGCATTGTTCATACAAGTGAAACAAGCTTGAAGGCTGAGCACAGTTGAATGACTCGGCTCCTGTCAGTTCACTATTTTTGTACAGACTTACCCTGCGATGGACTGAATAGAAGAGAGAGATCTTTCTATGCACAAATTAAAAAACATATTTTGACGGTTTTTACAGCTGTCAGTTCTCTGTTTACCAACAAAACGCGGACGACACATTGACGTCACACATTGACGTCATCAATTCGTGATCCCAAAAAATGACGGGATTGGTCGAGTTTTCACGATTGTGTTTTTCTTTGTTGTAAACAGAGAAACATTGATTTAATGAAGGTTGGTTTAATTTTGACAACCAATAACAAATAGTAAAACAACTGCTAATGATAAGCATTCTTTTAATGCGTTTAATAAATATCGCTTCATTCGTAACTACTCGTCAATATCCCGAAGAATGACGGGTTTAGCCGAATTAGTACGAATACTCCGAATAAGCGTTTATCAAACTACGAAAAGAGACAATCGTCCAAGTGAAATTGATGATTTGAGGAAAAAATCCGAAATTGCCAAACACAATTTCATCAATGGCCGCGCTTCCGGTGCGACAGTTTTTTTGCCCAGCCAGGTACGATTTCAAAACGTGTACATGTGTTATCATTAGCCGATCATCGTAGGATCTGCTCGGTACTATACATCACTGTAAAGGTCTTTTATTTCATGAAACTTGCTTTTTTATTTGAAAATAATATATTGAATATTATATTTTTTTTATTCCATTTTGAAATATGGAAGTATTTCCAAAGCGTGATACCAAAAAATGAAATTATTATGATAAAATCATAAATCCACCACCGTATCCTCGACCTCTTAGTTTACGACCACTTAACGACAGTTGGCTACATATAGAGGATCTTACATGAGTACTCATTCATTATTGAATTTATTAAACGAGTTATCAGAATGATATAATGTGAGGCTCTTGCCGAGCATTATATCATTTTTGCTAATGAGTTTAATAAATTCAATAATGAATGAGAACGAATGTTAGATTATATTTATCACATAACTCACACATCCACTTTTATTGCATTTTGCCTGTCACTTTAACTCGTCAGAACGCGTACATTAACGTGACGTCCATGACGTCATTAACGTAATGTTATACCACCAGGGGCGTATTTAGTCATACTCATGTACGCCCGGGCGTACTGTAGAAAATCGAATGCGAAAAAATAAAAGTGCTTATTTTTTAAAATCGGCAATAAAAATTGAAGTGGTGGTAGGGGGTGAGGCACTATTTTTACTCCAAAACATTTTTTGTTTATTTTTTCTATTTTTATTAAAAACACAATGAATGGAGGCGATAGCCTCCAAAATCTCTCTCAAATGAAGCCACAAACCTCCGAAATTGCACTCAAATTTCAAAAAATGCCCGGACCCCCACCAGAAGGAGGGTGACACCCCCTCCCGCACCCTCCCCCAGGGTGTATTCTCCAAAAGGCTCTGGCTATGCCCCTGACCACTAGTGGAATATCAAAAATATTGAATGGTGTTATTACACTCCCACACCGCATGTTATTTTTTTAATTATTTTTTAATTTAACAAGAAGAAACAAAGCCATATTTATTTTCTATGAAAATATATGAGTAAATGTTTACCCCATCACCGTAAAACGATTGTTTTTGATACTGTGGAGCTTTAAAATTATTGTCTTCTGCTGTTTTCAAAACATGTCCGTCTGCTTGTCGGGAATTCTGGTCACATGTCACATAGGAAATGCACTAACATAACAATTACCAGATGTTTTTAACAGAAACATCGATA
>JAWPHD010017954.1:0-42165 GCA_037043455.1 Cyrtodaria siliqua
GTTGCGGGCGGCCACATTTTAAATCAACTTTATTTCAACAACCGCTGCTCGAATTTTTTTGAAACTTTGTCAGATGCTTTGTTGGGTCAAGGGACATCACCTGATGCCAAAATTACCAAGTTCAAGGTCATATTTTGCATTATTTTCCTTTTTTAGGGAAGTTAACCTCAGTTATCTCTATTTGATTGGCTCATTTTCTTTGTTTGATACTTGGTCATATGTAATGTTGGCCTTGGTGGACATCACTGAACGACAAAAATTACCAAGGTCAAGGTCAGATTTTGCTTATTTTCCCCTAACTTAACCTTGGTTAGGTAACTTAACCTCCATTAACTTTATATGATTGCCTCACTTTATGTCTTTGATACTTGGTCATATGTATTGTGGCGTTGTTGGACATCGCCGAACGACAAAAAATACCAATACCAAGGTCAGGGTCATGTTTTGCGTTATTTACCCTAAACATCAGTTTGGTTAGGTAAGTTAACCTCAGTTAACTTTTTCTGATAACTTAAATTTCTTTATTTGATACTTGGTCATATGTATTGTTGGAATTGGTGGACATTGCTGGACAACAAAAAATACCAAGGGCAAGGTCATATTTTGCATTATTTCCCCCAAACTTAACCTTAGTTAGGTAATTTAACCTTGGTTAGGTAATTTAACCTCAGTTGACTTTATGTGATTGCCTCACTTTATGTCTTTGATACTTGGTCATATGTATTGTTGGCATTTGCTGACATCGCCGAACGACAAAAAAATACCAAGGTCAAGGTCATATTTTGCGTTATTGTCCCAAAACTACACCCTGGTTAAACGACTTAACCTTAGTAACTTAACTTCTTTTATTTGTTTGATATTTGGTCATATGATGTGTTGTCTTTGCAGGACATCATTTAAGCACAAATTCAATAAAATATTTCATATGCCGTTTGCCGCGGTGGGCAAGACACCCTCTAGTCCAGCAACCCTCTTTCGGTAACCGGTTTCCAATTTATTTTTCAGGTCAACCTAATACCTTATTCGGTAGGACCAAGTAGACTGGTACCCGGTAGGCAGTATAGTCTACTGGTCCCCGAATTCACACTCATGATTGCAGGGTTAGACACCCTCATACTGAGGTCTTGTTTCACTCACTTGCATACGCTAGTTCGTGAAAAGAACCACACGTCTACCATCTCGTGAAGGATTTCCTATAATCAATCCCAGTTTTAAACGCATAAAGAATAATACAAATATTCACTTAAAGCAAACAGCCCTCTTGGATGCCGTATTATATTTCATAATAAGGGAGACAACACATGAGCTTACTTTAGTAGATACTCAAGGGATTTTAAAAATGTAATTTCTAGAATCACACGCACATGGGTATATGCACGCTTGCATGCACACATTTATCCATTAAATATTTGTAAGGAGAATCAGTCACAATACACAATAGTTGCTCATTTTAATTATATTGAATGATGTAACCGTTAGTCACTAACTGATTATTTGTTATACACCCACTTTCACAAAGTGAAGTGGGGGCTATATAGGAATTACTTTGTCAAAGTGAAGTGGGGGCTATATAGGAATTACTTTGTCCTGTTGCGTCCCATCCCGTCATGTAACACATTTTTGTCCCGTCGCGTCCTGTCCCATTGCATAACACATTTTTATTACTTGAATTCCGCAAGCAGTTTTGAATGGGTTGTTCCCAATCTTCATATACACAGAACAATTGATGACCTTATATCCCGCTACATCGCCCATTATTGATTGAATTATTTATTACAGAATTATGGCCCTTTGTTTGACTTAGAATTTAAGCGGGGGGTATTCATCACCTTCAGTGATTGTTCTAGTTTAACATGTCAGAAAATTTCTGGTATTGTGTCAAAAAGTGAACATGTACAAGCGAATAGAAACAATTTGTTTATAAGATTGTTTATCACTTTGTTTATAAGTAGCGTTTTTTACCATTGTTCAGGATCGAGGATTGGCCCATGATGAAGACAAACGACCAGTTGACATCCCGGAGAAGGAAAGGTCATCAAAGTCACACCTTTCGACCCTTGACCCCAGTGAATATCTTGAACCGGTGTCCAGGCGAAAACACAGAAGTAGACCAAACAGCAGCAGAAACCAGATACAACCCCTGGAGTTCAAGCCAACATCTAGTCATGCTTAAAGGGACACATGGCAATCTTGATTTTGTAAAAACTCATGGAGTCCAGTTAGTTTTTCTACATAACTTACATTTGTTCATTCATTAATATTAATTAGAAGAATCGTATAATGCAAACTGTTTTTGCACATTATTAACTGGTGATTATATTGTGCCAGTAATATATTGAAACCTATGGTAATATAAGATTAAACAATGAAAACTCACAACTGTATTTAATTATATGCAAGCAGGTTGCAAGTCAAAATGATAAATAAATCGTGATGCTAATTTCAGAATGATACTGGATAAATAAATGGAGACACTAATTTCAGTGCCTGATAAACACTTCAAGATTACCGTGTGTACCTTTAACAGTAGATATGAAACCAAGAAAGATGCATTTGAGCGAATTAGAGAGTAAGATGTCTGTTTCCCATCTACACAGAGATTGCAAACACTGGGGGTCTATACATATACACCAATGAAAACTAAACCCTCAAATGTGTAGAGGGACTCGTAGCTTTCCAGCTACTTGGTGTGTTATCTTATTAAAGGGACTGGAAGCAGTTTGGATGTCATTTTATGCCCAAGTCTTCTTAAATAATGTTCAGCTTTAAAAAAAATATGAGTACCAAGCATTGATCTTAACTGCTTAGTAAATTGATTCTTATACCTATGATTGAATATGCATAAATAGAAGATCTTACATGAGTACTCATTCATTATTGAATTTATTAAATGAGTTGGCAAAATGATATAATGCGAGGCTCTTGCCGAGCATTATATAATTTTTTGCTAACGAGTTTAATAAATTCAATAATAAATGAGAATGAATGTTAGATTCTATTTATCACATAACTCACATATCGACTTTTATTGCATTTAAACCGTGGGAATTGGATTATACCGGTAGTCATTATCGATTATTTGTGACAGCGCATTCTAGGCTTATTTGCATACTTATATAACTAGTGGTATATCGAAAATATAGAATGGTGTTATTCCACTCCCACACCGTAAGTTACTTGATAAAATGAATTATGAGTTGTTAACTCTTAATTCGATGCTACAGTTTTGAGGTTTGGACTAGCTAGTTAAAGCCACTTATATCGTGTCTATGGATGTTGATTATCATGATGGAATTAGATACAGCATTAGCGCCTTTCTGTCTAAAACAACTTTTAGTTAATAATAATCACAAGTAGTATTCACTGCTATTTTGTTTTAAAATCTTATAGTTTCATACTTTTATAATCATAATTTAGAGAGAAGAGGGGAAAGTATATTTAACACATAGGTTGCTATTAAATATAATGTAGCAATACTCATTTTAATTTATAATTAATACGCAAGCATTTATCTTTTAAAATAATGATGTGTTAGTTGTGTTTTTTTCAGATAACAATCTATAAAAAAGTAGTTTAGTTGTTTTGTATTGTATAGTGATGTCAGAATATAAAAGCAATTAAATCAAATTATTTGAATACATGTTAAGCCTGTGATAAAGAATTGTATTTTTAAATAACTTTTTGCACATTCCTAGTCTTGAAAAAGAGCACATATCAAAACCTTATAGATACTCATCGTTACTGCTTTGTATTCAGAATTTTCCATAGCTGAAATATTGAGAGTTTACCTTATTTTCTATAGGTGAAATATTGAGATTTTACCTTATTTTCTATAGGTGAAATATTGAGATTTTACCTTATTTTCTATAGGTGAAATATTGAGATTTTACCTTATTTTCTATAGCTGAAATATTGAGATTTTACCTTATTTTCTATAGGTGAAATATTGAGATTTTACCTTATTTTCTATAGCTGAAATATTGAGATTTTACCTTATTTTCTATAGCTGAAATATTGAGATTTTACCTTATTTTCTATATTGAGATTTTACCTTATTTTCTATAGCTGAAATATTGAGATTTTACCTGAAATATTGAGATTTTACCTTATTTTCTATAGCTGAAATATTGAGATTTTACCTTATTTTCTATAGCTGAAATCTTGAGATTTTACCTTATTTTCTAAAGCTGAAATATTGAGATTTTACCTTATTTTCTATAGCTGAAATCTTGAGATTTTACCTTATTTTCTATAGCTGAAATATTGAGATTTTACCTTATTTTCAATAGGTGATAACATTTGTGTTACTCAGTTTTTATCCTTAGGTTCTATAGTAAAATAAAATCTTCAGCAGAGTAAAAAGATGAGAATTTTCAAGATTTTATTTTGAAATATACATTATGTTGAATCAGCTTGCATAAATGTGCATGAAATATGCGGGGTTTTAAAATAATCGCACTGTAAATACCTTAATGTTAACAATAAACTTGGTTAAACATCGAGGATAAAAACCGAGGCTATCACCTACCAGAATTTAGAGGTGTGTCAAATTGCTGGTGACTAATTGGTCAGTTTATTTTGATAATGCTTTGTCAAAATTACAAAATAATGGTGTGAATAGGATTTTATTTATTTAGTTTCTGACTACAAATCAGTAGTGTTATTATTTACCGATTCTTTGGGATCAAGGAGCCCCATCTTTGTGACCTTAACCCTTAACCCCCTACATATATATAATGGACTGTTCCTTCATTGAATTAGGACCATTTTATTTATGTTACAAAGGGGTGTTTTGGTGAAAATGACTGATCAGCAGCCAGACATTGTAAACCCTGATCTGGGCTTACAATTGACGCAAAGGCTATTATAGTCATGCTTAGTGGGTTAAGGGTTAAGCAGCTGCTAGGGGGCATGAGAGGTGTTGCACTATATTACTTCTCATGAACAGACTCAATAAAACCGAGTCTGCTGCCTTTCTTCTGTTGTTTGTGTTTATTGCTTTAGAAGAATCCCTCTTTCTGTATTTACAATTGAGCCATCATGCCCCCATGTATTTAGTTTCATTAATTCTTATTGTCATTCGGTAATGTTGCCTGTTGTATATATATATTGCCTATTCAAAACAATAATCAGTGTTGACTGTTTTATTCAATGTACTGTAGTGAAAATGAAATTATTTATACTCACAACTGGTTTGAAATAAGACAGTGAGGCATTTTTAAAGTCCTCAATTATTTAGTATTTATGTATGAGTGTATGTTTGTGTCACAGGTACCAGTTGTATAGATGACATTTTTAGCATTTTTTTTTAAACCAAAGTATATTTTCTGAATAATTTAACAATTCGACATTTGTACAATATTTGTCTTTTTTACATGTTTTATGCTCAATATTTGAATTGTGTTTTTTTGTCGAGCCTGTTTATTGATCTTGACTTTAGCGATCACAATGTCATCCGGATGTATTTGTGTCGGTTTGTCCATTCGTTCGTTTGTCAGTCCGTGTGTCTGATTTTGTTTTATTAATAGCTTCTTTGTTACTTGAGGAATTTCACCAAACTCCACCAAAATGTTAGTTATATGGATTCAACATCACGTACATAATTTCGGGTCGCTGTGACCTACTTCAGAGGAAATATACGTCACGTCCGGTCTCCACTACGTCATGCATATTTTCCTTCTTTCACCCAGGATTTTCAAAAAGATTCATCACAATATTTCTTATATGCATGTTACATCATGTGCCAAATTTCAGGTTGCTGTGACTTACTTTCGATGAAATATAGGTCATTTCTGGTGTCCGCAATGACATGCGTATCTTGTTTCTTTCTTGCAGGAATTTCACCAAACTTTGCTAAAAATATTCCTTATATGCATATAACATCATATGCAACATTTCAGATTGCTGTGACTTAATTTCGAAAAAAATTGGCTTGTAATACAGTAGTTGTGCATTCACCCCATTCCATTGGCTTGTAATACAGTAGTTGTGCATTCACCTCATTCAATTGGCTTGTGATACAGTGGTTGTGCATTCACCCCATTCAATTGGCCTCTGATACAGTAGTTGAGCATTCACCCAATTCCACTGGCTTGTAATACAGTAGTTGTGCATTCACCCCATTCCATTGGCTTGTGATACAGTAGTTGTGCATTCACTCCATTCCATTGGCTTGTAATACAGTAGTTGCACATTCACCCCATTCCATTGGCTTGTGATACAGTAGTTGTGCATTCACCCCATTCCATTGGCTTGTGATACAGTAGTTATGCATTCACCCCTTGTAATACAGTAGTTGTGCATTCACCCCTTGTGATACAGTAGTTGTGCATTCACCCCATTCCATTGGCTTGTAATACAGTAGTTGTGCATTCACCCCATTTTATTGGCTTGTGATACAGTAGTTGAGCATTCACCCCTTGTGATACAGTAGTTGAGCATTCACCCCATTCCATTGGCTTGTAATACAGTAGTTTTATACATGCATTTAGAGTGTCTAACATTGATTTACCCACATGGCATATATATGTGGTTAAATGGGTTCAGGCACAATCTCATCTCATTAAAATCAGACCCTCTATCAAGCTATGATACTCTACAAGGAAGCAGAGAGTAACAAAACGTAATTAGGATTTGATTTTAATGAGATTGGGTTTAGACAACAATATATGTTTCTTTTTTTGTTAATGTACATATACCATTTTTAAATTTCTTGCTTTTTTAGCAGATGGGACCCAAGCAACACACATGTGTCTTGTTAATTTTTCTTAATATATCCCTTTATAATGGCTTGGTATTTTAAAAGGACACAGGGCAATCTTTGATTTTTTAAAAACACACGACATCCTGTTATTTTTTCTACAAACTTGCATTTGTTCAATCATTAATATTAATTAAAAGAATAGTATAAAGCAAATTGTTTTTGCTTATTACTAACTGTTGATTATATTGCACGAGTAATATATTTAAATCTATGGTAGAATAAGTCGAAAAAATGAAAATTCAAAATCTATGCGAGCAGGTTAAAAGTCAAAACGATACTGGATACATACATTGAGATGTTAATTCAGTGTTTGATACATACACTGAGATGTTAATTCAGTGTTTGATAAACACTTCAAGATTGCCGTGTGTCCCTTTAAGATAATGTTAAATATATGACTGATGTAGTAATTGGAATGGATGCAGCAAAGTTTTTTGCCCAAAACTTTTTTAATATAACATAATGGCTACTGTTTGCCCTTAATTTTTAGATATATTTACCAGATTATATACATATTTGAATCTACTTCTAATGTTATATTCTGTTGATCTTGTACAAAGTACACAATACTCGTAATGAATTTATGGTTTTCATTTGATATTTGTTTTGTTATGTAGATTCGCCATTGTACAGGGTAAACTGTTAAATACTCTTATTGTTGTTGTTTACTCTTTATTGCATATTGTACATCTTATAAATACACAGACCTAATACTCTTTACTGTATATTGGACATCTTATAAATACACAGACCTAATACTCTTTATTGCATATTGTACATCTTATAAATACGCGGACCTAATACTCTTTCTTGCATATTGTACATCTTATAAATACACAGACCTAATACTCTTTACTGTATATTGGACATCTTATAAATACACAGACCTAATACTCTTTATTGCATATTGTACATCTTATAAATACGCGGACCTAATACTCTTTATTGCATATTGTACATCTTATAAATACGCGGACCTAATACTCTTTATTGCATATTGTACATCTTATAAATACACAGACCTAAAACTCTTTATTGCATATTGTACATCTTATAAATACGCGGACCTAATACTCTTTATTGCATATTGTACATTTTATAAATACGCGGACCTAATACTCTTTATTGCATATTGTACATCTTATAAATACGCGGACCTAATACTCTTTATTGCATATTGTACATCTTATAAATACACAGACCTAAAACTCTTTATTGCATATTGTACATCTTATAAATACGCGGACCTAATACTCTTTATTGCATATTGTACATCTTATAAATACACAGACCTAATACTCTTTATTGTATATTGTACATCTTATAAATACACAGAACTAATACTCTTTATTGCATATTGTACATCTTATAAATACGCGGACCTAATACTCTTTATTGCATATTGTACATCTTATAAATACACAGACCTAATACTCTTTATTGTATATTGTACATCTTATAAATACACAGAACTAATACTCTTTATTGCATATTGTACATCTTATAAATACGCGGACCTAATACTCTTTATTGCATATTGTACATCTTATAAATACACAGACCTAATACTCTTTATTGCATATTGTACATCTTATAAATACACAGACCTAATACTCTTTATTGTATATTGTACATCTTATAAATACACAGAACTAATACTCTTTATTGCATATTGTACATCTTATAAATACGCGGACCTAATACTCTTTATTGCATATTGTACATTTTATAAATACGCGGACCTAATACTCTTTATTGCATAGTGTACATCTTATAAATACGCGGACCTAATACTCTTTATTGCATATTGTACATCTTATAAATACGCGGACCTAATACTCTTTATTGCATATTGTACATTTTATAAATACGCGGACCTAATACTCTTTATTGCATAGTGTACATCTTATAAATACGCGGACCTAATACTCTTTATTGCATATTGTACATCTTATAAATACGCGGACCTAATACTCTTTATTGCATATTGTACATCTTATAAATACGCGGACCTAATACTCTTTATTGCATATTGTACATCTTATAAATACACAGACCTAATACTCTTTATTGCATATTGTACATCTTATAAATACGCGGACCTAATACTCTTTATTGCATATTGTACATTTTATAAATACGCGGACCTAATACTCTTTATTGCATAGTGTACATCTTATAAATACGCGGACCTAATACTCTTTATTGCATATTGTACATCTTATAAATACGCGGACCTAATACTCTTTATTGCATATTGTACATTTTATAAATACGCGGACCTAATACTCTTTATTGCATATTGTACATCTTATAAATACACAGACCTAATACTCTTTATTGCATATTGTACATCTTATAAATACGCGGACCTAATACTCTTTATTGCATATTGTACATCTTATAAATACACAGACCTAATACTCTTTATTGCATATTGTACATCTTATAAATACGCGGACCTAATACTCTTTATTGCATATTGTACATCTTATAAATACGCGGACCTAATACTCTTTATTGCATATTGTACATCTTATAAATACGCGGACCTAATACTCTTTATTGCATATTGTACATCTTATAAATACGCGGACCTAATACTCTTTATTGCATATTGTACATCTTATAAATACGCGGACCTAATACTCTTTATTGCATATTGTACATCTTATAAATACGCGGACCTAATACTCTTTATTGCATATTGTACATCTTATAAATACGCGGACCTAATACTCTTTATTGCATATTGTACATCTTATAAATACACAGACCTAATACTCTTTATTGCATATTGTACATCTTATAAATACACAGACCTAATACTCTTTATTGCATATTGTACATCTTATAAATACGCGGACCTAATACTCTTTATTGCATATTGTACATCTTATAAATACACAGACCTAATACTCTTTATTGCATATTGTACATCTTATAAATACACAGACCTAATACTCTTTATTGCATATTGTACATCTTATAAATACACAGACCTAATACTCTTTATTGCATATTGTACATCTTATAAATACGCGGACCTAATACTCTTTATTGCATATTGTACATCTTATAAATACACAGACCTAATACTCTTTATTGCATATTGTACATCTTATAAATACACAGACCTAATACTCTTTATTGCATATTGTACATCTTATAAATACGCGGACCTAATACTCTTTATTGCATATTGTACATCTTATAAATACACAGACCTAATACTCTTTATTGCAGAGTGTACATCTTATAAATACACAGACATAATACTCTTTATTGAATATTGTACATCTTATAAATACACAGACCTAATACTCTTTATTGCATATTGTACATCTTATAAATACACAGACCTAATACTCTTTATTGCATATTGTACATCTTATAAATACACAGACCTAATACTCTTTATTGCATATTGGACATCTTATAAATACACAGACCTAATACTCTTTATTGAATATTGTACATCTTATAAATACACAGACCTAATACTCTTTATTGCATATTGTACATCTTATAAATACACAGACCTAATACTCTTTATTGCATATTGTACATCTTATAAATACACAGACCTAATACTCTTTATTGCATATTGTACATCTTATAAATACACAGACCTAATACTCTTTATTGCATATTGTACATCTTATAAATACACAGACCTAATACTCTTTATTGCATATTGTACATCTTATAAATACACAGACCTAATACTCTTTATTGCATATTGTACATCTTATAAATACACAGACCTAATACTCTTTATTGCATATTGTACATCTTATAAATACACAGACCTAATACTCTTTATTGCATATTGTACATCTTATAAATACACAGACCTAATACTCTTTATTGCATATTGTACATCTTATAAATACACAGACATAATACTCTTTATTGCATATTGGACATCTTATAAATACAAAGACCTAATACTCTTTATTGCATAGTGTACATCTTATAAATACACAGACCTAATACTCTTTATTGCATATTGTACATCTTATAAATACACAGACCTAATACTCTTTATTGCATATTGTACATCTTATAAATACACAGACCTAATACTCTTTATTGCATATTGTACATCTTATAAATACACAGACCTAATACTCTTTATTGCATATTGTACATCTTATAAATACACAGACCTAATACTCTTTATTGCATATTGTACATCTTATAAATACACAGACCTAATACTCTTTATTGCATATTGTACATCTTATAAATACACAGACCTAATACTCTTTATTGCATATTGGACATCTTATAAATACACAGACCTAATACTCTTTATTGCATATTGTACATCTTATAAATACACAGACCTAATACTCTTTATTGCATATTGTACATCTTATAAATACACAGACCTAATACTCTTTATTGCATATTGGACATCTTATAAATACAAAGACCTAATACTCTTTATTGCATAGTGTACATCTTATAAATACACAGACCTAATACTCTTTATTGCATATTGTACATCTTATAAATACACAGACCTAATACTCTTTATTGCATATTGTACATCTTATAAATACACAGACCTAATACTCTTTATTGAATATTGTACATCTTATAAATACACAGACCTAATACTCTTTATTGCATATTGTACATCTTATAAATACACAGACCTAATACTCTTTATTGCATATTGTACATCTTATAAATACACAGACCTAATACTCTTTATTGCATATTGTACATCTTATAAATACACAGACCTAATACTCTTTATTGCATATTGGACATCTTATAAATACACAGACCTAATACTCTTTATTGCATAGTGTACATCTTATAAATACACAGACCTAATACTCTTTATTGCATATTGGACATCTTATAAATACAAAGACCTAATACTCTTTATTGCATAGTGTACATCTTATAAATACACAGACCTAATACTCTTTATTGCATATTGTACATCTTATAAATACACAGACCTAATACTCTTTATTGCATATTGTACATCTTATAAATACACAGACCTAATACTCTTTATTGCATATTGTACATCTTATAAATACACAGACCTAATACTCTTTATTGCATATTGTACATCTTATAAATACACAGACCTAATACTCTTTATTGCATATTGTACATCTTATAAATACACAGACCTAATACTCTTTATTGCATATTGTACATCTTATAAATACACAGACCTAATACTCTTTATTGCATATTGGACATCTTATAAATACACAGACCTAATACTCTTTATTGCATAGTGTACATCTTATAAATACACAGACCTAATACTCTTTATTGCATATTGGACATCTTATAAATACAAAGACCTAATACTCTTTATTGCATAGTGTACATCTTATAAATACACAGACCTAATACTCTTTATTGCATATTGTACATCTTATAAATACACAGACCTAATACTCTTTATTGCATATTGTACATCTTATAAATACACAGACCTAATACTCTTTATTGCATATTGTACATCTTATAAATACACAGACCTAATACTCTTTATTGCATATTGTACATCTTATAAATACACAGACCTAATACTCTTTATTGCATATTGTACATCTTATAAATACACAGACCTAATACTCTTTATTGCATATTGTACATCTTATAAATACACAGACCTAATACTCTTTATTGCATATTGTACATCTTATAAATACACAGACCTAATACTCTTTATTGCATATTGTACATCTTATAAATACACAGACCTAATACTCTTTATTGCATATTGTACATCTTATAAATACACAGACCTAATACTCTTTATTGCATATTGGACATCTTATAAATACAAAGACCTAATACTCTTTATTGCATAGTGTACATCTTATAAATACACAGACCTAATACTCTTTATTGCATATTGTACATCTTATAAATACACAGACCTAATACTCTTTATTGCATATTGTACATCTTATAAATACACAGACCTAATACTCTTTATTGCATATTGTACATCTTATAAATACACAGACCTAATACTCTTTATTGCATATTGGACATCTTATAAATACACAGACCTAATACTCTTTATTGCATATTGTACATCTTATAAATACACAGACCTAATACTCTTTATTGCATATTGGACATCTTATAAATACACAGACCTAATACTCTTTATTGCATAGTGTACATCTTATAAATACACAGACCTAATACTCTTTATTGCATATTGTACATCTTATAAATACACAGACCTAATACTCTTTATTGCATATTGGACATCTTATAAATACAAAGACCTAATACTCTTTATTGCATAGTGTACATCTTATAAATACACAGACCTAATACTCTTTATTGCATATTGTACATCTTATAAATACACAGACCTAATAACAAATAGAAAGGAAACTGTGAAATATATCATACTTTTCATTTATGTCAAAACCCATCACACATTTATTTCTGTTTCTTATGATGGCATTTTCCTTACTTTAACATTCAAAGCAAAAAAGGAGTTCGAAGGAAAGATTCACTATGTCAGTTGCTTGATTTTTAAGGGAAAAGCCAAAAATGATGATATATTTTACTTAAACAGTTTTTTTTTTACATTTCTTATTTTAAAAAAATAAAAATAAATTAGTATAATCCCATTTTTCTTTTCATTAAATGTATTCTCATCAAAATCAATATTTTTTCAATGAGGAGTTAGAAGGAAAAGTTAAGGTGCTACCTGATATTTTGGCTTCTTCATTGGTACATATAGGAAGTTTCCGATCCGTTTGATATTAGGTCTGTATAAATACTGTGATAAAAAGCTCAGCTTGCTCATTTCACAAATAAAAAGCACATTTTTACTTAAAGTTGTCTCCACACAAGGACACATGAATCTCTATCTGGATTATAAACAATACTCCAATAATTTTGTCAGATTTATATATAAAGTTAATCTTGAGGTTGTGGTAATAAAGTATTTAATGGGTATATTTAAAACAAATTAGGCTATTCCATTGAAACATATCCGGGACCCCAGGAAGGCAGTTTAATGAACATCTATTTTCTGCAATTTGGTTTCATAAACTAAATTTTGCATCTATGGGTAGGTGTTCAAATTCAAAAGTGCCTTCATGGGGTCCCATATAATGTTTTAATGGAATAGCCCTAATTATAAATTATATATACACTATACTGCATTGCGTATTAACAGAAAGGAATATCTGAAACTGTATAATTTTTTATGCATATTTTATAGTTTATAAAATACTTTTACAGATATCAGTACAATGCTTAACATGCGTATTTCACACGTAAAAAAGCACAAAGTTTTTACTGCTGATTTCGCACAAAAGCGCACACGAATCTCTCCCTTGAATATAAGTAATACTCTGAATACTTTTGTCAGATTTGCTTATATATGTATATATATAAAAATTTATTCTTGATCTTAGGGTATTAAAGTATTTAATTAATATATTTAAAATAAATTATTTATACATGTCATTATCTACACTATTGTATTGCATAACACAACATACATACTTGAATCTTTATAACAGAGATCTAAGAAATGTTTTTTCCTCCCAATATATTTCAAAAATGGGAATAACACATAAAGAACCATTATTTTGAAATTGAATATTATATGTTTCGGATAAAATGTATATGTCTCAATGCTACATGGTCTGTGACCTTTTGAATCTGTGAAGTCAACTTGCTTATATTTTTATCATGTTTATAATTATTTATTGTAAATATCTGTGATAATATTTTGTATGACTTTCGGATCCTTATTAAGTAAAGAACATCAGGTTTCCAGTTTAAATTTTAGATTCTTGTACAAAAAGCCTGATGTACCCGGTTTATCTTGATGGGTTTACCTTGTGGCTACAACACAAATCCGTCTCCGTGGCCGAATGGTTAACGACGTTGCGTTGTAAACCTTCGCCTCTCACTGCTGCGGGTTCGAATCCCACTTGGAGCTCGACTTGTGAGGAAGTGTCGATTCTTACGGGTGGCGGGAGGTGTACAGTACTGGTTCTATCCAGGAAAAGTGGGTGGTCTGCCTCCACCACAAAAAATCGACCGTTATATATAATGTTACTTGTGTTGAAAATGACGTAAAATACCATACAAACAAACAAACAAACAGTGTCAAATGGTGATAAAATCAGGATTCATGTTTTGAATTGCATTAAATTGTTTACTAATCGTTGTTTTCATGTTTAGTCGATTCTCAGATGTTTTATTATGTATATTTATAGCTTTTTTAATAATAATCAAAATTTATATCAGTTTAATAAACAATGTTTGATTCAATATTTTTATGTTTTTCAGGATACACCCCGAACCCAAGCAAACTGAGTTTGATATAGGCTTCACTTTGTCGTTATGTCATGTCATAATGTCCCCCCTCCCCTATAGGTTTCACGTTGCCATCACAAACATAAAAGGGTTGACAATAGGCCTACTGCCTTGGAACAGTCAGTGGCAAAAAGGCAGTTCTAGTGTACACCAAACCTCACCCTATTGTCATCATAATAAAATCGTAAATATATAAATCCCAGCCAGGATGTATCCTCTAATAAACTAGGCAGCATTAAAAGGCAGTATAATTATAACACAAAGATGATCATGTATATATGAATACAAACTAAAACTTCGTATTTGTGTTCAGGTGCATTGCTTTTAAGGTATACACTATATAACAACGGTATTGGTGGAGGTATTTGTCCGTCAATGATAGATCTAGTAAGGTATACACTATATAACAACGGTAGTGGTGGAGGTATTTGTCCCTTAATGATAGATCTAGTAAGGTATACACTATATAACAACGGTAGTGGTGGAGGTATTTGTCCCTTGTATGCACTATATAACAACAGTATTGGTGGAGGTATTTGTCCCTTGTAACACTATATAACAACGGTATTGGTGGGGTATTTGTCCCTTGTATACACTATATAACAACGGTATTGGTGGAGGTATTTGTCCCTTGTATACACTATATAACAACGGTATTGGTGGAGGTATTTGTCCCTTGTATACACTATATAACAACGGTATTGGTGGAGGTATTTGTCCCTTGTATACACTATATAACAACAGTATTGGTGGAGGTATTTGTCACTTGTATACACTATATAACAACGGTATTGGTGGAGGTATTTGTCCCTTGTATACACTATATAACAACGGTATTGGTGGAGGTATTTGTCCCTTGTATACACTATATAACAACGGTATTGGTGGAGGTATTTGTCCCTTGTATGCACTATATAACAACGGTATTGGTGGAGGTATTTGTCCCTTGTATGCACTATATAACAACGGTAGTGGTGGAGGTATTTGTCCCTTGTATGCACTATATAACAACGGTATTGGTGGGGTATTTGTCCCTTGTATGCACTATATAACAACGGTTTAGTGGGGTATTTGTCCCTTGTATACACTATATAACAACGGTATTGGTAGAGGTATTTGTCCCTTGTATACACTATATAACAACGGTATTGGTGGAGGTATTTGTCCCTTGTATACACTATATAACAACGGTATTGGTGGAGGTATTTGTCCCTTGTATACACTATATAACAACGGTATTGGTGGGGTATTTGTCCCTTGTATACACTATATAACAACGGTATTGGTGGAGGTATTTGTCCCTTGTATACACTATATAACAACGGTATTGGTGGAGGTATTTGTCCCTTGTATACACTATATAACAACGGTATTGGTGGAGGTATTTGTCCCTTGTATACACTATATAACAATGGTATTGGTGGGGTATTTGTCCCTTGTATACACTATATAACAACGGTATTGGTGGAGGTATTTGTCCCTTGTATACACTATATAACAACGGTATTGGTGGAGGTATTTGTCCATTGTATACACTATATAACAAAGGTATTGGTGGGGTATTTGTCCCTTGTAACACTATATAACAACGGTATTGGTGAGGTATTTGTCCCTTGTATACACTATATAACAACGGTATTGATGGAGGTATTTGTCCCTTGTATGCACTATATAACAACGGTATTGGTGGGGTATTTGTCCCTTGTATACACTATATAACAACGGTATTGGTGGGGTATTTGTCCCTTGTATACACTATATAACGGTATTGGTGGAGGTATTTGTCCCTTATATACACTATATAACAACGGTATTGGTGGAGGTATTTGTCCCTTGTATACACTATATAACAACAGTATTGGTGGAGGTATTTGTCCCTTGTATACACTATATAACAACGGTATTGGTGGAGGTATTTGTCCCTTGTATACACTATATAACAACGGTATTGGTGGAGGTATTTGTCCCTTGTATACACTATATAACAACGGTATTGGTGGAGGTATTTGTCCCTTGTATACACTATATAACAACGGTATTGGTGGGGTATTTGTTCCTTGTATACACTATATAACAACGGTATTGGTGGGGTATTTGTCCCTTGTATACACTATATAACAACGGTATTGGTGGAGGTATTTGTCCCTTGTATACACTATATAACAACGGTATTGGTGGGGTATTTGTCCCTTGTATACACTATATAACGGTATTGGTGGAGGTATTTGTCCCTTATATACACTATATAACAACGGTATTGGTGGAGGTATTTGTCCCTTGTATACACTATATAACAACAGTATTGGTGGAGGTATTTGTCCCTTGTATGCACTATATAACAACAGTATTGGTGGAGGTATTTGTCCCTTGTAACACTATATAACAACGGTATTGGTGGGGTATTTGTCCCTTGTATACACTATATAACAACGGTATTGGTGGAGGTATTTGTCCCTTGTATACACTATATAACAACGGTATTGGTGGAGGTATTTGTCCCTGGTATGCACTATATAACAACGGTATTGGTGGAGGTATTTGTCCCTTGTATGCACTATATAACAACGGTAGTGGTGGAGGTATTTGTCCCTTGTATGCACTATATAACAACGGTATTGGTGGGGTATTTGTCCCTTGTATGCACTATATAACAACGGTATTGGTGGGGTATTTGTCCCTTGTATACACTATATAACAACGGTATTGGTAGAGGTATTTGTCCCTTGTATACACTATATAACAACGGTATTGGTGGAGGTATTTGTCCCTTGTATACACTATATAACAACGGTATTGGTGGAGGTATTTGTCCCTTGTATACACTATATAACAACGGTATTGGTGGGGTATTTGTCCCTTGTATACACTATATAACAACGGTATTGGTGGAGGTATTTGTCCCTTGTATACACTATATAACAACGGTATTGGTGGAGGTATTTGTCCCTTGTATACACTATATAACAATGGTATTGGTGGGGTATTTGTCCCTTGTATACACTATATAACAACGGTATTGGTGGAGGTATTTGTCCCTTGTATACACTATATAACAACGGTATTGGTGGAGGTATTTGTCCATTGTATACACTATATAACAAAGGTATTGGTGGGGTATTTGTCCCTTGTAACACTATATAACAACGGTATTGGTGAGGTATTTGTCCCTTGTATACACTATATAACAACGGTATTGATGGAGGTATTTGTCCCTTGTATGCACTATATAACAACGGTATTGGTGGGGTATTTGTCCCTTGTATACACTATATAACAACGGTATTGGTGGGGTATTTGTCCCTTGTATACACTATATAACGGTATTGGTGGAGGTATTTGTCCCTTATATACACTATATAACAACGGTATTGGTGGAGGTATTTGTCCCTTGTATACACTATATAACAACGGTATTGGTGGAGGTATTTGTCCCTTGTATACACTATATAACAACGGTATTGGTGGAGGTATTTGTCCCTTGTATACACTATATAACAACGGTATTGGTGGAGGTATTTGTCCCTTGTATACACTATATAACAACGGTATTGGTGGAGGTATTTGTCCCTTGTATACACTATATAACAACGGTATTGGTGGGGTATTTGTCCCTTGTATACACTATATAACAACGGTATTGGTGGGGTATTTGTCCCTTGTATACACTATATAACAACGGTATTGGTGGAGGTATATGTCCCTTGCATACACTATATAATAACGGTATTGGTGGGGTATTTGTCCCTTGTATACACTATATAACAACGGTATTGGTGGAGGTATTTGACCCTTGTATACACTATATAACAACGGTATTGGTGGAGGTATTTGTCCCTTGTATACACTATATAACAATGGTATTGGTGGGGTATTTGTCCCTTGTATACACTATATAACAACGGTATTGGTGGAGGTATTTGTCCCTTGTATACACTATATAACAACGGTATTGGTGGAGGTATTTGTCCATTGTATACACTATATAACAACGGTATTGGTGGAGGTATTTGTCCCTGGTATGCACTATATAACAACGGTATTAGTGGAGGTATTTGTCCCTTGTATGCACTATATAACAACGGTAGTGGTGGAGGTATTTGTCCCTTGTATGCACTATATAACAACGGTATTGGTGGGGTATTTGTCCCTTGTATGCACTATATAACAACGGTATTGGTGGGGTATTTGTCCCTTGTATACACTATATAACAACGGTATTGGTAGAGGTATTTGTCCCTTGTATGCACTATATAACAACGGTATTGGTGGAGGTATTTGTCCCTTGTATGCACTATATAACAACGGTAGTGGTGGAGGTATTTGTCCCTTGTATGCACTATATAACAACGGTATTGGTGGGGTATTTGTCCCTTGTATGCACTATATAACAACGGTATTAGTGGGGTATTTGTCCCTTGTATACACTATATAACAACGGTATTGGTAGAGGTATTTGTCCCTTGTATACACTATATAACAACGGTATTGGTGGAGGTATTTGTCCCTTGTATACACTATATAACAACGGTATTGGTGGAGGTATTTGTCCCTTGTATACACTATATAACAACGGTATTGGTGGGGTATTTGTCCCTTGTATACACTATATAACAACGGTATTGGTGGAGGTATTTGTCCCTTGTATACACTATATAACAACGGTATTGGTGGGGTATTTGTCCCTTGTATACACTATATAACAACGGTATTGGTGGAGGTATTTGTCCCTTAATGATAGATCTTGTTCTTTAATTTAGCGTATTGCATTAATTGTTAAAGGGGTTTATGCACTATTTTCCAACACGATTTGTTTAAAAGGGCTCTGAAATAGTTGAAAAAAGCTGAAAGAATTATCAAAATGTCATGAAAAATAAAGGCGATGTGACCTATTGAAAATTTGCAAAGACCATAAATGGAGGCGACCATCTTTGAACGATGACGTCATCGCGCCTTTTTACCATATATGGCATGTTGACAACATACAGTTTAAAGCAAAAAATAAAATCACTGCAAATTGATTAAAAATAAGTATACAGATGTAAATGTATAAATTGTATGCATATTTTTCATTTGCAGTGATTTTCTTTGCTTTAAAATACATTTTGTCAGTATGCCATATATGATAAAAAGCCGCGATGACATCATCGTTCCAAGATGGCTGCTTCCATTCATGTTTCTTTGCAAAATTTCAACAGGTCATATCTCCTTTATGTTTCATTACATTTTGATAATTCTTTCAGCTTTCAACAGATTTATGACCATCGGATTGTTAAAAAATGACAAATATCGAACCGGAATAATAAATAATAAATTTGCGTTTAATCCAGGCACCATTTAAGACGGGCGTATATTGTGTCCATTTGGTACTCTTGTTTTGGAAAGTTGTTTTATAGTGATATTTTATAAAAAAATTAGAAATGTGTCAATGTTTGAAGTGCTATTTTGCCGTTACTTAGCTGGATAGTTTCTTTAAAAGCAGTTTCGGTTAACCTAATGGAACATTCATAGAATCATGAAATACATGCCTTTCAGACTAGTCACTGTGATATGTTGTTTGCCTGCTTTACACATGTGTCGTTAACACATAGTTACATCTGTTCTTCCGTTTCACAATATTTATAGTTAAAGGATCTATCCCGCCAACAGGAGTCGAATTTTACAAAATGTACACCGTTTCTAAACCCACTGACGACGAGGTATATATACTGAAAGGAAAAAGAAACGCGACACGGGAATTTCCGTTATATATGTATGTACAATATGCTGCTGTTAATCGAATGGTACATGGATACGTAAGATTTTACCTTTCGGAAAAAAGACTAAAACAACACGTAACACAGCAAATAGTATTCCTGCAAAGTTTAATTATTGACAGAGTACGCGTTTGGCTCAAGCATGTGAGCAAACTTAGGATGCAAAATTTTGCAAACTTTTTACGTTAAATACAGTACTGAACTGGGTCAATTTTTCACAGAGGAACTTCAACATATATGAATTTCCTGTTACAACGTGTACTGTGATTAAAACGTCTACAACATCACAGTTGTGTCCTTTCTCTAACTAACTGCAACTTTTTTCTTTACAAAACATCATGGGATTTCCTTGGAATATACATGGAATTAAGTGTGCAGTATATGCAATATATAGCGGAAATTTCCGTGTCGCGTTTCTTTTTCCTTTTCAGTATATATATACATAACTTACGTGTACATAATTTGAGAATCCAGACTCTATAGACACAATATAAACGGCTTTATCCAACTTATAATTTATTTTATCCATATTCAGTCACAGGTATTTTAAGAACCCATGAAAAATCCTACACTTTTAATTGGCACAAATACATTATTATATGACCTGAACACCTGGATAGAGTTTGGGTAAACGGTTTTGTAGTGTAATTTTGCCGTTATTTGGCGGTGAAACCAAAGGAATAAACTTACACAACAAAATCCACACGTGTTCTGTCATTTTATTAGTAGATATGTGTACATTAAAAGTCAGAAAAGAAAAAATCAGCGTTTCTTGGAATTACTTTTATAACATTAATGTATACGGTGCTGCATCCTTCTGAATAAATGGCCCTGTACATTATGCGTATGATATGCTATGTCTAAAATAAATGAAAAGGTACCGTCTTGTATGTACATGTTTTATATATAAACAATCATTATACTATGAAAACTGATCAACACATGTGCACAATAATGTATAAACATAACACACTTTTTATAATATAATATCTTTATTTTCAACACTTTTTTCATACATGGTTTATATATACATTTTGATTTAAAACATATATAATAAAGTGTAAACTTAAAGATAATACGATGTTTTTGGTTTTTGTGGAAGATTTCTGCCCGATCATGTTTTTGTTTTTTTTAAATGGATTATATTTTTACCATTCATACTAAAAGAGAGAAATACAGCAACAACAACAACAATACACTAAAAAACAACAACAACAAAAATACACGATACCCATCGCATTATGTATTTTCATTATTTACTCATTTGAATGTGCCTATGCTTGTATGTTATTTTATTTAAAATTGACTACTAATAATGGCTCTATTTCTCGTTTCGTTGAAAGAAGAAAAAAGAGCGGCGGGAATCTTCCACATATATATGTAACAAAAATATCTATACAATGTTCCAGTAATACAATTTGTTGTAAATAAAGTTGTTGGTTTTTAAATAAAAAAAAAGGAAAGTATTTTCCTGAAATATTATACAGAATTCAAAGACTAAATATATTAAATTTAAAAAGTTTTCAAAAACAGTTAATTTTCTTTACTTGGGAATTACAATGTCAACACATTGACTACTTTATAATACAACAATGGAAAAAACCTATGGAGAGAAATATAGTCTAGAAAAAAAAGAGAAGATTTACTAAATGTAATAAGAAAAAAGAATGAAAAATAAAAAATTATAATATTAAAAAACCCGAATACCAGCCAAGGTGATGTTTCACATATTTTTTTTAAAGAGTAACTAAGGACGTGCGTTTTCCCTTTCAAAAACAAGATCTGAAAATCAATTTAGGAGAAAGGATCTCCATTTGATGTTATGTCTATTTTGTCATTTTTTTTCTATTTCTATACTTTTAAATAAATATGTTTTGTAACCTAAACAACTTGGAATGGTTTTCCTACATTTGTTTGCGTATTAACTATACCAAACGTTATATTTTGCAAACTCAAGTTAATATGTAAGTCATGTGTAATTAAGAACCTATGCAAATCTGACCAGAAAGGTTGTATATGCATACATTCCCAAAATAAATGATTTACTTTTCTGTTTCCATTGCACAGAAATCGCAAAGATTAGAATTAGCAATTTTAAATTTCAGTAATTTTGTATTGGTTGCTACAATCCTCATAAGATATTTATATTGGAAATTGCGCAATTTTGTTGAAATAGTTGCATATATTGGTATAGTGTAAAAAAAATTCAACTCTAGATCAGCGTTTTGAAACTGTTGTTACATAACACACTTGAGTCTTTCCGCGTGTGTATAACAGTCGGAATTGACTACAGCTCGCACGCGTACATCTTCCCGCGTGTGTATAACAGTCGGAATTGACTACAGCTCACACGCGTAAATCTTCCCGCGTGTGTATAACACGTATGAATTGAGTTGAACTCACACGCGTAAATCTTCCCGTGTGTGTATAACAGTCGGAATTGACTAAAGCTCACACGTGTAAATCTTCCAGCGTGTGTATAACACGTCCGAAATGAGTTGAACTGACACGCGTAAATTTTGCAGTGTGTGTATTTCCTCCCATGTATAACACGTCCGAACTGAGGTGTGCGCACACACTTGATACCTTCCCGCGTGTGTATAACACGTATGAATTGAGTACAGTTCGAAAATGATAACCAGGAATTAATTTTACAGAACATTCCCCACCACCGTGTCTAAGATTGAACACAGGGTTATGATACATAACGTAGACTTTACCCAGTACTAACACACACGTATACTGGGTCCATACAGAACATTCATCACCACCGTGTCTAAGATTGAACACAGTGTTATGATACATAACGTAGACATTACCCAGTACTAACACACACGTATACTGGGTCCATACAGAACATTCCCCACCACCGTGTCTAAGATTGAACACAGTGTGATGATACATAACGTAGACATTACCCAGTACTAACACACACGTATACTGGGTCCATACAGAACATTCCCCACCACCGTGTCTAAGATTGAACACAGTGTGATGATACATAACGTAGACTTTATCCAGTACTAACACACACGTATACTGGGTCCATACAGAACATTCCCCACCAACGTGTCTAAGATTGAACACAGTGTTATGATACATAACGTAGACATTACCCAGTACTAACACACACGTATACTGGGTCCATATAGAACATTCCCCACCCCCGTGTCTAAGATTGAACACAGTGTTATGATACATAACGTAGACATTACCCAGTACTAACACACACATATACTGGGTCCATACAGAACATTCCCCACCACCGTGTCTAAGATTGAACACAGTGTTATGATACATAACGTAGACATTACCCAGTACTAACACACACGTATACTGGGTCCATACAGAACATTCCCCACCACCGTGTCTAAGATTTAGCACAGTGTTATGACACATAACGTAGACATTACCCAGTACTAACACACACGTATACTGGGTCCATACAGAACATTCCCCACCACCGTGTCTAAGATTGGACACAGTGTTATGATACATAACGTAGACATTACCCAGTACTAACACACACGTATACTGGGTCCATACAGAACATTCCCCACCACCGTGTCTAAGATTTAACACAGTGTTATGATACATAACGTAGACATTACCCAGTACTAACACACACGTATACTGGGTCCATACAGAACATTCCCCACCACCGTGTCTAAGATTGAACACAGTGTTATGATACATAACGTAGACATCACCCAGTACTAACACACACGTATACTGGGTCCATACAGAACATTCCCCACCACCGTGTCTAAGATTGAACACAGTGTTAGGATACATAACGCAGACATTACCCAGTACTAACACACACATATACTGGGTCCATACAGAACATTCCCCACCACCGTGTCTAAGATTGAACACAGTGTTATGATACATAACGTAGACATTACCCAGTACTAACACACACGTATACTGGGTCCATACAGAACATTCCCCACCACCGTGTCTAAGATTGAACACAGTGTTATGATACATAACGTAGACATTACCCAGTACTAACACACACGTATACTGGGTCCATACAGAACATTCCCCACCACCGTGTCTAAGATTGAACACAGTGTTATGATACATAACGTAGACATCACCCAGTACGAACACACACGTATACTGGGTCCATACAGAACATTACCCGGCACCGTGTATAAGATTGAACACAGTGTTATGATACATAACGTAGACATCACCCAGTACTAACACACACGTATACTGGGTCCATACAGAACATTACCCACCACCGTGTCTAAGATTGAACACAGTGTTATGATACATAACGTAGACATCACCCAGTACTAACACACACGTATACTGGGTCCATACAGAACATTCCCCACCACCGTGTCTAAGATTGAACACAGTGTTATGATACATAACGTAGACATCACCCAGTACTAACACACACGTATACTGGGTCCATACAGAACATTCCCCACCACCGTGTCTAAGATTGAACACAGTGTTATGGTACATAACGTAGACATTACCCAGTACTAACACACACGTATACTTGGTCCATACAGAACATTCCCCACCACCGTGTCTAAGACTGAACACAGTGTTATGGTACATAACGTATACATTACCCAGTACTAACACACACGTATACTGGGTCCATACAGAACATTCCCCACCACCGTGTCTAAGATTGGACACAGTGTTATGATACATAACGTAGACATTACCCAGTACTAACACACACGTATACTGGGTCCATACAGAACATTCCCCACCACCGTGTCTAAGATTGAACACAGTGTTATGATACATAACGGAGACACTTCCCAGTACTAACACACACGTATACTGGGTCCATACAGAACATTCCCCACCACCGTGTCTAAGATTGAACACAGTGTTATGATACATAACGTAGACATTACCCAGTACTAACACACACGTATACTGGGTCCATACAGAACATTCCCCACCACCGTGTCTAAGACTGAACACAGTGTTATGATACATAACGTAGACATTACCCAGTACTCACACACACGTATACTGGGTCCATACCGAACATTCCCCACCACCGTGTCTAAGATTGAACACAGTGTTATGATACATAACGTAGACATTACCCCGTACTAACACACACGTATACTGGGTCCATACAGTGTTATGATACATAACGTAGACATTACCCAGTACTAACACACACGTATACTGGGTCCATACAGAACATTCCCCACCACCGTGTCTAAGATTGAAAACAGTGTTATGATACATAACGTAGACATTACCCAGTACTAAAACACACGTATACTGGGTCCATACAGAACATACTTCACCACCGTGTCTAAGATTGAACACAGTGTTATGATACATAACGTAGACATTACCCAGTACTAACACACACGTATACTGGGTCCATACAGAACATTCATCACCACCGTGTCTAAGACTGAACACAGTGTTATGATAACTAACGTAGACATTACCCAGTACTAACACACACGTATATTGGATCCATACAGAACATTCCCCACCACCGTGTCTAAGATTGAACACAGTGTTATGATACATAACGTAGACATTACCCAGTACTAACACACACGTATACTGGGTCCATACAGAACATTCCCAACCACCGTGTCTTAAGATTGAACACAGTGTTATGATACATAACGTAGACATTACCCAGTACTAACACACACGTATACTGGGTCCATACAGAACATTTCCCACCACCGTGTCTAAGATTGGACACAGTGTCATGATACATAACGTAGACATTACCCAGTACTAACACACACGTATACTGGGTCCATACAGACATTCCCTGCCACCGTGTCTAAGATTGGACACAGTGTCATGATACATAACGTAGACATTACCCAGTACTAACACACACGTATACTGGGTCCATACAGAACATTCCCCACCACCGTGTCTAAGATTGAACACAGTGTCATGATACATAACGTAGACATTACCCAGTACTAACACACACGTATACTGGGTCCATACAGAACATTCCCCACCACCGTGTCTAAGATTGAACACAATGTCATGATACATAACGTAGACATTACCCAGTACTAAAACACACGTATACTGGGTCCATACAGAACATTCCCCACCACCGTGTCTAAGATTGAACACAATGTTATGATACATAACGTAGACATTACCCTGTACTAAAACACACGTATACTGGGTCCATACAGAACATTCCCCACCACCGTGTCTAAGATTGAACACAGTGTTATGATACATAACGTAGACATTACCCAGTACTAACACACACGTATGCTGGGTCCATACAGAACATTCCTCACCACCGTCCCACCACCTTGTCTAAGATTGAACACAGTGTTATGATACATAACGTAGACATTACCCAGTACTAACACACACGTATACTGGGTCCATACAGAACATTCCCCACCACCGTGTCTAAGATTGAACACAGTGTTATGATACATAACGTAGACATTACCCAGTTCTAAGACACCCGTATACTGGGTCCATTTAGACTGTTTTAATCACACATCAGGATTGAGTAGGAAGCCGGAGAATGATGACCAAGACTCCATGGTTGATGGATCGAGACAGGTTGCAAGTTTAACTACGTCTCCTCTGTTAAGATGGAGGATGGCGAAGTTTGTGGCTTGTGCACCTTCTTTGTAATCGCCAACATATATCTTAATAATGACTTTATTGTTTTTATAAAGTAGGCACCCAACTGCATTAGCTAACTCATAGGCTGAACGTTTCTTCTTGACCAGTGACACCGAGAAGAAATAGAGACCTGGTTTTGTGGTAGTAAAACGTCCATTGTATCGGTTAAATTCTGCGCCTTGCTTTATAATCGTCGTCGTAAATGTCAGCACATTATCCGGCTTAAGTCTGGCACGGGGCGTAGTGACGGTAAATGCTGATGTAATCTCTGTAATAATAAGTAAATAACAATTGTAAATGTCTGCACAATGCACGTTATGGCTATACTGTATCGGTATTATAAATTAAACACATAAATAAATGATTTGATGTGGTTTTTAACGTACTACATGTACTACGTGATGTTTAATATAAGGACAACTGATATTGTGTTGTCTACACACTTCATTCAACTACACCTTTTTTTTAAATAGTTATGTTCGTGAAATAATACGCTGTGTAGTAAACGAATGTAATTTTTATTATGGATTTGTCTGGGACGAAAATCATCGTCATGTAGAACCCTGTGATTTGTATTCTCTCGTTGTGTCCTAATATACAGTACATACCTGGACATCTTTTACTACTGCATGCGTTCGCCTCGTACGCGTGTCCGGGACAATACTGACCTAACGGCGATGGTGGAGGGTTATGGCACAGTCGGTCACGTGACCGGATGCCGCCACCACACGTGACACTACACGTGCTCCACGTACTCCAGGATGACCAACCTCCATCTGAATAAAAGTGATAGTAGTAATATTGATTTGCCAATATGTGTGAATCGTTGCCATATTAATAGTAAAATAAGTGTTGACATGTTTATCAACAGTATCAACAGCTAGTGGAACTGAATAGTTCTAACGTTCTGGGACTTGTACCGAAACACGATAGTTCAGCGGTTTGATGTTCTCAGTTACAAGAGTACTGATATTATGTAAATATCACATCCACATGATTTGTTAGTGAGGAAGTGTCGATTCTTGCGGATGGCGGGAGGTGTACAGTACTGGTTCTACCCAGAACAAGTGGGTGGTCTGCCTCCACCACAAAAAAATCGACCGTCATATATAATCTTACATGTGTTGAAAATGACGTAAAACACCATACAAACAAACAAAATAGTGAGGGTGCCTGCCAGTGGATATTATCAACCAGAGAATGTAATGTCGACCACAGGCACCCTCAAGAGGATGTGATATTTATTTCATTATACCGAACAAATACTACTATGGGAAATCGCAATAATACGACAGGTCTACTTAAACGTATTTAACAGTCAAAACTGATAACTGAGCTTTTCAAAAAGCTAGCGGGATGATATTTTGTGCTATCACCCTCAACGCGTCATAGATAGCGCGAAATATCAACCCGGCAGGGTATGGGGTTTTACATGGAGTGTTTATAGTGAGGTATAATAAATATGAATGTAATGGTTAATACAAATAAATAACAGCAGGGTGTTTACATATTCCGGATCAATCAAACAGTGTAATGTCTTCAGACTTTGAATCAATGGCGGTAACGGAGTGCATATGCGAAATGAACAAACTATTTGTTTCTCACCTAATATTCTAACTCTAGAAAAAATACATTACGGAAATACAAAGGAAATACAATAATTCAACTACTGGGTCATTTACCTGTAAAACAGAAGTATGTATTGAAGTTATGAAATGAATAACTTGATAGAAAGTATTACATGTATGTTCTCCCAAGAACGAAAATGGCAACTGACGCATTACCTTCACATGACCCAATGACTTTCAAAAGCTTAAGCTTAATCTACTTAAGGTACCAGCTCACACATACATGACACACATGCACTGGTGAAATTACATTACATAAGGACTTACATGAAGTTTTGAACAAAGGGAAGTAGCTGGAAACTAAAATGCATACCTAATTACTTTGGGCTAGCTATTTGAAACATATGGACTAAGGGAAGTAAACGGATATGAAAGTGTACCGGCGACATGTATATGTACATAAACATTTTCTGGCCCTGCATATAGGTACATAAACATATGCTGCTTTTTCTGTCTATTATGTAGCACCTTTACGAATGGTTATGATTACCAAATCTGCTTGGAACACGAACGGTTCCTTCGTTGCATGACAATACCACAGGATACGGAGCAAGATCGCCAGCTAGATCATAAACTCCAGGCCCCATGAACTGTTCAAAACACAGTAAAGTATGTAATAAAAGGGCACATTTTAAGAAACATATGGCCGTCTTTGTGCGGTAAAACGCTTTATTCAGAAGGAAGAAACAGCAACTGGAATCACATCTGGGTATGAATTATGCATCCACATATCTTAGTACTTGAAAGAACAAACTGATGGAATCTACAGATAAGGTACCGTATGCATACTTCCGCTATGTAGAGGATGTGTTAGGACTGTGGACGCACGGAGAAGATAACCATATAAAGTTCCACAAGTTAGCAAATAGTATTCATCCTAGAATACAAATAGAACTCCGCTACTCAGATGATCAGCTAGAATTTCTTGACGTTCTAACTTCAATAAAGCAGAACCCAATCAAGACGGACCTCTATACGAAATCCACGGACAAGCACCTGTATCTTTATAGCCAGTCATCACACCCAGAATCAACAAAGCAAGCTATACCATATGGCCTTGGGATTCGAGTCAAACAAATTTGTTCAGATGAAAGCAACTACAACATGCGTAGGAAGGCTATTATTGATCAACTTCAGAGAAGGGGTTATGACGGTAGGTTTGTTGAAAAGAAACTTAAAAAAGTAGATGCAAAACAGAGAGCCGACTTACTTGTGTATAATGGATAGAATGGATATAAACGAGCAAGTTCACGTTTTCCTTTGGTAATTACGTATTGTTGTTTTTCAGAGCGCTGCCTGATGTAAGACGCATATTAAGAAAACATCTACCAACTCTGCACATTTCTGACAAAATGAGAAAGATATTTCCAGAACCATCCATCTTGTTTTACAGAAGAGATACAAATCCGCAAGACTACTGGTGCACGAAAAATAACAAGTCCGTGTGTCAACAAACCACGTGCATGCGAACCATGTGGAAAGACTTGCGCAATATGTCCATATGTGATGAAATACGATGCGCGCATAATGGAAAACATATACAGTAAAGAAAAATCAACAACTGTGGTTTATGTCATTTATTGTCAAAAATGCGCGGAGTTTGTTTATGTAAGAGAAACCGTGGAACCACTTTAGAACAGACGGGTACACTATTTCCGACGTGCAGGTTATGGGTCTCGAGAAACTTTACGGCGACGATATATACCGGAAAAGCATGCACTATGGAAAACCGTATGGACACACAAAAGAGTGACATTAGAATTAGCGGTACAACGAGGCGACATCCGTCGTTTCCGTTCAATTGTGATCAAAATGAACGCCATTATCGAGGTTTTAGGGCCCAATCTAGACACGCCGGAAAAAAGCACCAAACTTTCCTCAAATGTATGTTACATATTTCTCCGTATTTTTAAAAGGGTCCCCAAAGATTCATGATTGTAAATGTATTTTTGGGGGTTCGAAAAGTTGGAAAATAAACCTAAAACTGCACATTTCTGGAAAAATATGGAAAAAAAGAATCTAACACCTCTGCCGCCTTTTCGGCATGCCAGCCTTCAAGGCTCCCAGGTATAAACAGTGAAGATCACGTGTTAATGCGGGTTGCCTGGTACAACTGCAAACACGTTAAAACATCTACGTACGCAATAAATGAACTTTTTGAAAATTTTGACATTATACTCCTACAGGAACATTGGTTGTTTGAAGCACACATCTGCATGCTAGGTGATATTAGCTTATTATGTAATTATGCCGGGAAAGGTGCCGATTTTAGAAACCCGTTATCTCAAATACAGTTACCTAGAGGTTATGGGGATTGCGATTTTATGGAGAAATAGTTTGAACACGTTTTTTAGAACGTTGCCTGATGGCTCAGAAAGAATACAATGTATCGAACTTGGTACAATGAATAGTAATCTGAAAAAAAAACACTTATGATCTCCGTGTACTTTCCATGTAAAGGCTATGCTACGAGTAAGGATGAATTTTGCGAATGTGTAGATGAGCTAAATGAAATCATACTGAAATACATAAACACCCATTTTATCGTGATTGGAACTGACCTAAACGAGGATTTAAATAAGGAAGATAACGGTCACAGAAGACTAAAACTCAGAGACTTATTTCAGATTTTAAACTTCATTACGAGTGCGTGGGGCCAACGTTTGTACATCCGAACGGTAGCTGCAAGTCGGAGATAGATTATTTCTTCATTTGTGGGAAAACTGAAATGAAAACATTATAGGGAGTAAAACTATTGTTGATACGATTACAAACGTTTCTGACCACTATCCAATCTCTATAACTGTAAAATGCAACCTAGTACATGCTAAGACAGATGGCACGAACTCTAGTAGAGCTACAACATCTCGGATTAAATGGGATAATATAGATAAGGAAAGCTATCGACAAGGAGTCACCACAAGTCTGAAGGACACGCACTTTAACTCTTGTGATTTGCGTACTGCTGAGGATGTTACACTCGCGGTTGAATATATTACAGATGTTATGTTTAGCGCTAGCTCTGCTCTTACTAAAACGAAAAAGAACTCTAGGGCCTCAAAACCAAAACTGAAAGTTTGGAACATTACCATATCTAATTCGCTGAAGAATTTGTAATTGGCACATAAAAACTGGGCAAAAGCAGGGAAGGTTATAGACCAAGATGACGAACTATATAATGTAAAGAAACAGTGTAAAACTGAATTTAAAAGGCATTGCAGAATTGCGGTTGCAAGGAGTCTCTCTGTGCTGAAAGGGATGAAATCATGTCCACTAGAACTAGGGATACCAAACTATTCTACAAATTGATTAACCGACAACGAGGCACTAGCAGAAATATGATTGACGATTTATATATAGGAGAGTCCTGCTTTACGGGCCAAGAAGGTATACTTGATGGATTTAAAGCTCATTTGGAGAACCTAGCCAAAGAAACGAACAATAACGTGTTTGACAGTGAATACCATGAAATGGCTGAAAACGAGGTAAAAATAATGGAATCTATGATCAAACCAGGCAGCCAAAAAGTAGTATCTATTGAGGAAGTCAAAACGGCCTTGAAAACTATTCACAGAGGTAAATCTCCTGATATATATGGATTGAACATTGAACACATTGTGTATGGTGGTGATCTGCTACTGAATGAAATATTGACTCTAATCAACGCGGTTTTTGAGCAACAATATATCCCGGTTTGTCTTAAACTCGGGGTTGTGTCCCCTGTTTTTAAAAATAAGGGTCATCCCTCGGAAGCTACTAACTACCGAGGCATTACCGTCCTGCCAGAAACCATCATTCGAAACAGGATACAAACACATATCTTATCAGTGCAAAACAGCTCAAAGAGAGGGTTCACCGCAGGTTCCTCCCCACTAAATGCAGCATATCTTCTAGAAGAGTTTTATAGAGAGTGCACAGATCAGAAGAAGACGGCAAATGTAATCATGCTCGACGCGAAAGCTGCATTTGACGTCGTCTGCCACTCGCACCTCCTAAGGAGACTGTATCATGCCGGGGTCAACGACGGGCACTGGTCCCTGATCAAGTCGCTACATGAACACGCGTCAAGTGTGGTGAAGATGGCCGGTTCTACAAGTCGACCCTTCAACATATATCAAGGAGTCCGGCAGGGCGGAATTCTTTCTACCGACCTCTATAAACTTTACATCAATCCACTACTTAACCAATATACTGACTGTGGCTTGGGAGCTAGGATTGGAACGATATTGAATAACAACTGTGCCTGCGCTGATGACGTTTGCATTATGTCCATATCTCCTGAAAACACACAATTACTAGTAAATATGGCACACACATTGGCTACTGAAGAAAGATACATGTTGCAACCGAAGAAAACTGTGTCGGTTAGGGTTAGACCAACCAATTCTGCAAAAGTTAAAACTAACAAGTTCCAGTTAGGAGGGAAAGTCCTTGCTGACGTTGAATCTGCTATGCATTTGGGAATAAACAGAACTGGATCAATTAAGGAAACTGCTGTAGTTAATGTTGATAGCAATATAACCAAGGCCAGAAAAGCGCTATACAGCCTGTTAGGGGCAGGGTTGCACGGGCAGAACGGTTTAGATCCGGCGACTTCTCTGAAATTATATAATGTTTATATTTTACCGATTTTAATTTATGGACTTGAAATAATTTTACCAAATACGAAGCTCATAGATAAACTTGAACTCTTTCACAAAAAGACTCTCAAGCAAGTATTGTCACTCCCTAGTAATGTTGCAGACCCCTGTGTGTATATCTTGTCCGGTCTGTTACCATTGCAGGCCATAGTGGACCTGAAAATATTGACTTTCTTTAACAACATTTGCAATCAGAATGAAAACAGTCTAGAAAGGCAGATCTTTATTAGACAATTTAATGTTAAACGCTGGGATTCCAAGGCTTGGGCGAAACACATTCAGCCAATACTCACCAAATATGAATTGGGAGATGTCGAAACATATATAGAAAATGCACTGAGCAAACAATGTTGGAAAAGGAATATACACGCGGTGGTGGTAAACAAGTGGAAGAAGAAGCTAGAACGACAAGCTGCGTTATACTCTTCACTGAAATACATGAACTGCACATTCAGGCAGGGAAAGCTACACCCTATACTACAAGTTAAATGCGAATCAACCCGTGAGGCAACCAGACTGCCTGCACGTCTACGTGTCCTGTCCGGAACTTACAACCTTCAGGTGAACAGAGCGAGATTCAACCAGAATGCTGTCAGCCCTCTGTGCCCACTGTGTGGAACTGAGGATGAAACGCTTGAACACTTCTTGCTGAGATGAATCAACCTACAGACAGTGCGGGACCCTATACTAGTTAACATTTATGACATTTTGAGCGAACACGACGTTACATGTGTTATGAACTCAGAAGAACACATGAAACTCATTGCTGACTTTTCGCATATATTGCCGAGTTACCTACATAATGACACCTGTGGGCATGAGATCGAATTACACGCAAGAAGACTGATTTACAATCTGCATTCGATGAGACATAGACTTTGTAAAAGAATAAGGTAGAGCCTTCCTGTGTGGTCACTTGCTAGTAATACGTGATCTCAGTAAACATTACAGTGCAGCAGCAGCTAAAGCTTTTCACGCGCACACACCGCATAACTCACTTTTGAATTTCAAGTGTTTTAACACGAAGTAGTCCCAATTTGCACTCACGTGCAGTTACGCGGAAATTGCAGTTGTCTTTTATAAAACGTTAGCTTAAGCCAATTGTGAATGCAAAAACAACACAGACAATGAATAAAGTAAGTTTATACGTTAAACATCCCCATAGCATTCGTTTTGACTACTACTGGCATATTTTGCATAGCCTAAATCGCTGTTCAAATGTGAAGATCGGAAATTTTGAGGTTTTTGAAACTGCAAAATTGCCGATTTCTCAAAACGGTCACAAAAAATGGGTTGTCACTAATTTGGCTTAAATTAACAGGAATGATAGATCAGTACCTCTACTACCTTTCCTGAAAATTTCGGCAAAATTCATGACTACACATTTTTTGAGACCGTTTTGAAAGATGGTCACCCTTTTTTCTCACTCAAAATCACATTATTCAAAATGGCGGCTACAAGCTATATAAGCAAAACTGAAAATCAATAACAGAAACGTAAAACATGAATATTTTCTACTCCCGGATATAGTTATTTCCTGCCCCGGATAAAATGTCAGTAAGGCAACCTTTAAACACTTTTTCTGCCTTTCCTTTAGCATGTTTACGGTAAAAATCGGTCGCTCTGAGGCGCTTATTAAAAATCGCAACAGTACTTTTGGCCTAGTCGGCAGTAATTTGTTGTGTTGATTTACGGTTGTGTGAACTATGGATAATTGCAAGTGAATACTTCACAATTCCAGGATTTAATGAGCAAAAAGACATACCTATTCATGTGTTAATTAACTATTGTTATGGCCAATATGGGTGAATGATGTAACAAATACTTGTAGAACATCTACTGTCAACGCCCGAGTCAAGGTCATGTCATGTAGACCACATGAGTCATGTCACGTTCGCCTCGATTAGGGACACCGACAACTTTGGTGATTAGACAAAAGGAAAAACAAAGGATGAAAGGTATGTACAGTACTCGGTACTGACCCATAAATGTGTTTTATTTCGTGCATGTTCATGTTTAGTGTCTCCGTTAAAATTTAATAATAATATAGCACTATTTCTATGATGAGACCCTTCCAGTGGGGTCTATGTTCACTAAAAATATGACCCAATGTTCCCCAAAAATATTTTGCTTTGTTCTCCAAAAATATTTTTCCATTTATTTTTATTATTATGTTACTGTTGGTATGTATGTATAAAAACAACAATTGATTTTCTTTCAGGGATCTTTGCAGATGTTGCCACCTTCTGTCAAGTGGCATCTGCCACCTTCTGTCAAGTGGCATCTCCAAGTTCCAGCTCTAGAGACTGAGCCTAGCCCTGGGTAAGCTAAAGCTATAAACTTTAATATATTTGACCCCTGTGATATAGGTTAATTAAGCTAATAATATGGCAATATTTCGAGCCACCCCAGAGAGTGGAATTCAAAAAATGTACCTAAGCTACTCGATCTATCTTACTAGCAAATGTTAACTTTTCGAGCCGCCCCAAATTCGGGAATACATTTCTATGGTTCTTTAACGTGGTTTTTGTAAATGAAGATTTTAATAAGCTTGATAAGCTTGAGAAACATTAGATTTATTTGAGTGGCAGAACCCGATTTGTACAGATTTTTTATTATTCTCATTAAAGTAGCCATCCCTGCCAACAACAGTCGAGTTTTATAAACATTATGTACACTGTTTCTAAACCTACTGATGACAAAGTATATATATATAACTTACATATTTTGAGAAACCAAACTCATACATACACAGTATAAACGGCTTTAACCAGCCGGACCAAACCCCAGAACTGGAGTGTCGAATTACGAGTTACCATCATTTTACGGATATTCAATCACGGGTATTCTAAGAACCTATTAATAAACCTATACTTTTAATCAGCGCATATACATTGTTATATGGATAGAGTTTCGATAAACGGTTTTCTAGTGCAATTTTGTAGTTATTTGGCGGGATAGCTTCTTTAAAAAAAAAAGAGGAGTGCCTAACTATAAGTATAATTGTCCCAGCTCATTGGGATACTTTACTTTTTTGTTTGTTTTGTTGAGATAGTGTGAAATTCCATCACATAAACACAATGGATACACATGATACAACATGAAAGTTTCTCTGTGATGTTGTCACTTTACAGCGATATTATTAAAGACCGCCCCAGTTAAATTACAAATAATAGGACACTTTAAAGGGACATATGGCAATCTTGAAGATTTTGTCGAACATTTGTTAATAGTATCACAGTTTATTAGTCCAGTATCAATTTCACTTTAAAACTGCTTGCATATAATTAAATAAAATTTAGATGTATTATTTGTCTTCGTTATTCTACCATAGGTTTAAATATATGATTGGTGCAATAATATCAGCAATTACAGGGCTTTTTTACCTTATATAACAGAGGCCTGTAAAGGGCCTCTTCCCAACTGAAAATTGGACTGTTTTTTCCCAACTGTGGCAGAAATATTTCCCAATCGGAAAACAGCAGTCTCTCAGAATTTGAGAAAAAACATGAATTCTGCAGTGTGTTTTTGTCTGCCAAGTAAATTCCGACTTGTAAAAGTTAATAATTATGGTAAATAATGGATGACAATATAAATAAAGTATATTAATGTCATATTTACTTAATTTATGAAATCTTGTATTTTTCCCAAAATGAGAAATAAGCGCGTTCTTTTTTCCCAAAATGGACAGGCCTGGGCCTCTTCCCAATTTTGTGGAAAAAAGCCCTGAATTAGTAATAATATATAAATTACACAGTTATACTATAATTATAGAGAATAATATACAGGCATTTCATATCTCATCCTTTCCGTCGATGTGTTCTTGGGAAACACACTTTCCCTTAACCTCGTCCTTCAGATGGGGACGTAAACCGGGCGGTCCCGTGTATCAGTATATCCTCCAAGCACGTTAAGGAACAACAGGAATCTATTCGATAATAAGAGTAGGGCACGGTTCCCGGATTCCTATGTATCCTCCTCCTCTCTGGGGCGGCTGTAAATAACCTATACTATGCGAAGGCCGGGCACGATATAAAAATGTAATATTTCATCTATGTATGACCTAAAAAAATTATATACTTCAGAATATTTTGTTGGTTTTAGCAGTGATGGGAGAATAATGATTAAATATTTATTTATCGGCGGATATAATAGCTGATCTTCCATGATCGAGTGCGGATTTATTAAACGAGTTGGCAAAAATATACAATGCGCGGCTTGTCGAGCATCAAATAATGTTTGCAAATAATGTTTACTGAAGAGTTTAAAAAATAATAGATGATTTTGTGAGATTCTATTTATCACACAAAACCCATACAAGTTGATGGTAAAATGTTCACATTTCTCTGTGATGTCAATTTACCTATATATTAATACCGTATTTCCTCTATTAGAAGCGCCCCCACCTGTTTTAAGAAACTTTACCGTCTTCAAAAATTAAAAGTTCCTAAAAAAACACACAATGTTTTTACCGCTAATGGATTTGATTAAATTAAAAGTTCCTAAAAAACACACTGTTTTTACCGCTTATGGATTTGATTACGGGAGTTTTTTACCTTCCACACCAGTATGGTCTATGACATAAACCTTAAAGCGCTATCATCATCAATACAAGTTACCGCTTTTATTTATCTCGTTCCTTTCAATTTACTATTTAGTTTATCTTTTATTATTGGTTAATTCATATGCAACCAACCCGTTTTGTAATCGTCAAGTTTGACAGAAATGTGTATCATATAGATGCAGAGTGATGACAGTAATATTCTCGCTACAGTCATGTTTAGGTTAAGTCAATATCGGTGTAACAGTAAAAGATCGCCGTACAGTAATTCTATAAGGAACCAGTCGGGTGTGGGGTGGTGGGGGGGGGGGGGGGGGGGGGGGGGGGGGAAGGAGGTGAAATATATTGAAAATTTGTATCATAATAGTAGCCGCCCCCCCCGCCCCCCGCCTTTCGCACTTTCCATAGCGCCTGGGAGCCTACTGTTAGAGGAAATACGGTATATACGACAGCCCAAGTTAAAAATCCCTTTAAAAATAACAGGACACTCTGTTTGATTCATGTGAAATTCCCATGCATATATCATATGGCTTATATATTTTGTACCACCAATCCATCCACCAATCCATCCTTTTTAACAACTTGTTTTGTTCATTTCAGAGATGCATCATCTGGTTTCCAGATTGCCCTTCGTTTCTTCAAATACCAATGCAACCCTGAAAGACGTGGATTTTAACAAAAAAAAGTTGACAATACTTGTGATAGCAAGATTCTAAAACTCCAGGAAATATATTCATTTAATTAGGCCCAAATCAGAAACGCGGTTTAATTTTTCTTCGGCCTTATGCGTTACAGTGTATACTTGTTACTTGCGTATCCCGCTTGAGATGGTGTTCGCCTGATCATGATGGTGACTTCAGTTTGGCAATCCCGAGGACTAAGCAGACATTATTTTTTTTAAAGAACCAAAATGAACATAATTATACCTCACAGAGACTATATAATATGTAAAGCTGTTAAAAAAACACCAATGTATACAATGTCAGACATTGACAGTAGATGCTCCACATTCAAAAAAAACTTTTGGTGTTTTACATCATTTTAACACATTTTAGGCCATATATGACATTGATTTTTTTTGTTGTAAGTATGAATGTAAATTTCATTATTGTAGTATTTAATAGATGTTAAGTTTATAAATATAATATAAATTAAAATATTGTTTCATTTATTCTTTGGTTCAGTTGGATCTACATTGTATGTAAAAAAAAGTTTCCATTTGCGTACAGTCACTCATGTATCTGAAACTGAAAAACTGCCTTTTGGGAACACAAGGTCATTTTAATCTATTTATTGTTTATTTCAAGCTTTTGAAATAGATCTTTTGTAATTAAAGTGACACATGGGCCGATGATGGCAATCTTGAAGTGTATATCAAAGCACTGATTTTTGAAATTAGCATCTCGAAACATGTTTTGCTGTACTTAGCGGTACTCGTCTGATAAAGCAAATGTCACTGGTCCTAGCCTGGTCAAGTAAAATCCATTGGGTTGAAGAGTGCATAAAAAATATCCCGCATGACGGATAAATTTATGAGAACTGAACACTTATTTTTGTGTCACTGCTTAGGATGGCAGGACACTTTATCGATCACTTTGTCCGTCGTCGTCCGTCCGTCATGCTTTAACCTGCAACCCTAACCTTGGACCATCAATTGAAAAGTATTTTTAATTGTGTTTCATGAAACTTCACCCACGGACTTCATCTCAATGAATGTTGTTACACATGTGCAATACCCTCTTGACTTTCATTTTGGCAGAGTTATGCCCCTATTTATCAACCTAACCTGCAACCTAACCTTGAAATAAGCAAACAGCAGTGTGCAATACCATCTGACTTTCATTTTGGCAGAGTTATGCCCTATTTATCAGGCCTAAACCTGCAACCTAACCTTGGAAATAAGCAAACAGCAGTGTCCAGCAGGCAAAGCAATTAAGTGTTCATGGGTGATGGAACACACTTCTAGTTCAAGGTCGACTTAGTGACCCGCTTCCACTAATTAACAATCTGGATAACTGATATTTCCATGACTATATTAGTTTGACATATTAAGGCCGTTATATTTTTTGTCAAGTGTCGGTGTAGCGGACAATGCGGTGCACTTAAAAAGAACAGGATCCGGTATCCAAGACAAACGGCGACACTGAGTTTCCTCATTGTGTTTTAGCCTCGTCCATCGTAAGCGGACATAAATCCATCTATCCGAAGTTTATATATCGAAGTCTATTCTCCCGGAGCATGTTTAATAAGCAAAAGTAGGAGTAGGGCGGTTTCCCAGATTCCAATGAGACAACCTACCCTGACCCGAGATCCGCATTTTTAATTTTTTTATAGGTGGGGTGGGTGATGGTGGTGGTGACGGGCCGGTGAGGGATAACCAAATAAATTGGACTGCAGCTTTGTTTTAGTATATTTTGATGTTAAATATGGCTGCATATGGTGATACTCGCCAATAAAAAATAAATAAAAAAACATTAGCGGGTGGCCAGTTGAGTTCCATAATTCCCAGATTGGAAGCTGAAAGACAGCGTCAGCCTTTTTAAATATAGGCTACAGACTACTTTTCAGACTTTAGTGTGAGCCCCTTCACCGAATACTGAATACGCATCTGTAGACGTTCAATGACTTTACACTCGTTATATTTTTGGACCGACAGTGCCGAGTCGAACATTTTATCGTTTTAGCGTGTAATTTTTATAAAGAAATACCATGATGTTCAGTAACATGTAGTACAACGCCATGTACTAGTTAAGCTTAAACAACATATTTTAGTATCTCCTTGTATTTCATTAGAAAAGAACACAAGTGTTCCATTTTTAAACGCATTTTTAACAATGACATCTCTTACGAGTTACTTCCCCTCGCTTCGGAATTTTAAATGGTGTGAATCTCGAAATTTCTCGCGCAGTAAAGCATCTAAAAGTCGATACAGTTGAAGATGACGAAACTTAAAACGGGAACTAAAATTTTAATCATGTAAACTTGTTTACAATCTTCCAGATTACGCCGTTTAAAAAAGAAAAGAAAATGGCGACTGTTTGCCTTTTTTTTGACGTTGACGGAAAATGACGTACTACTTTCCGTTGTCATGTGTTGCTATGATAAGGTGGACGGCGGAGCTAAAAACCCACTCTGCTTCCCACCTGTTAGTAAAAAACAGACAAGAAGAGAAACAGTTTTAATATAGTTTTTTAATACCGGTAGTGTAAAAGCGTAAATAGACTATTCAGTGTTGGTGGATATACGTGTACAGTGAACGTTAAGCTTTAATTAAGAATATATTGCTATATTTAAGCATTTGGATGGCGGCCATTTTGAAATGTGCTAAACATAGAAACATGGGGTGGGTGAGGTAAGGGTTATAGTGACGTCGCTCGCGGACCATGGATTCCAGGGAGTCCTGTTATCGTCGTAATAAAATCAAAATTAACACGGTGTTTGATCCTAGTTGAAAACAAGTTACAATCAACGTTCCTGTAAGATAAGAGTCACATAGTTCTATTTTTACCTAGCATGCAAGCAATCACGGACATTCAAACTAAATGTATAGTCACGGCAAAGTGATGTTTTACAGGCATTTCCTACATAGTACATAGTATAGTTAATTTTCATATTTTTAATACGTAATATGTATCTAATATATATAAGTTGATATGGTATAGTTTACCTATTTGCTATATATCAGTGATATGGTATAGTTACCTAATTGCTATAATATCAGTGATATGGTACACATAACTAATTGCTATATATAAGTGATATGATATAGTTAACTAATTTGCTATATATAAAATGATATGGTACAGTCTACCTAATTGCTATATATCAGTGA
>JAWPHD010017955.1:0-42161 GCA_037043455.1 Cyrtodaria siliqua
AAATTCGTCATCATAAACAATGAAATGTCCGACATTTTATTTTGTATACACATATGATTTGGCAGATGTGCCATTTTTACTCGACCATAAATTCAGATGTTTGTCTTTTATGAAATAATCGAAATTTAGACGAGTTACTGCGCAAGAAATGTCGAAATTACTCTATTTAAATTTCGAAACGAAGGCCAATAACTTTCAGTAGTGCTTGCAATCTTTGTTTACCAAAATGGAGACTACCATATGCATACTGAAAACAAATTGTTTTAACAACATATCCAAGAAATGATCTTATCAAAAGTACACAAGTAATCAGTCCTTTATTGCAGTGTGAAACCATACGTTTCCAAAGATTCATTTAAGTAGGACAACTAAATTAAAGACCAATTTATTTTTCAACCTCCCCTCTAACAGTCTCCCTTGAAAATAATGTATTTCTTAAAATGTTCAGTCGTTTATATTTTAAATACAACTAATCATTTTAGATTGACACTTCTACTTTGACAATGAGGATATCTGACTCAGCTCCAGGGACGGTGACGTAACCGGCTTATACACTATCAACTCTGTAACTGTCATGCTCTAACATTCAATGCCTTAGGCTCGCCTCAATAAATGTGTTTTCTTTTTCGTAAAATGTTATATTGCATGTCTGTATTTAAGACATTTACGGGCGGTCTATGAAAAAGCACCAGTAGATTACATGGGTGCTATATTTTATTGCTAAAGTAGTTTATAACATTAAGCGCATATTTTGAAATTGATGAATATTAGTTAACAACTGCAAACACTGGTTGTCTCAAAATTCCTAAACATGGTGCATAGTCTTCAACGAAAGTCACACGGATAGATAACAAAAGTCATGCATATTGATACGGGTATTTCCAACCGTTTTACCGTTCCTAAGAAATTATCCCGATCTCACGTTATTCCAGCAAAATAACATGAGGTGGGGATAATTTCTTGGGAACGGTTAAACGGTTGGATTTTTTGTTTCTTACCCGTGTGATTTTAATTAAACACTATACAACATGTTTAGGACTTTTGAGACAGTCAGTGTTTGCAATATACTATGAATACTGAATATACTATGAATACTGAACATGGGATCCCTTGGAAGCAACAGCTCTTTCGCCCACTAACACATCTTAAGCAGCGCTTTATATTTTATATTAAAAATTGGATACACTGTTGCAATAGAACCAGTAAGTTATTATACTACTGATTCGTAGCACATGTTCATGACGAACAGTGTGAAAGTTAATGAAATACTGAGTTTCTGTTAAAATATGTTTATCAAAAATATCCCTTACTTGAACACCGCCTTGAGGAGTCTCGTGAGATTTTCCATGCACCACGTCAGTATTTGTGAAATTATCAAAGAGTCTCCATGAAATTTCATGAAGACCACTGTGAACATCGTAAACATCCCACTCAATCCTGAAATAAACAATACTCATAATATGAAATACAATTAAACGGTACACGAACACGTATGCCATTACACAAGTTACAGATTACAGAAACACTTGTTTGTTTCAAACATTTACATGATTTATGTATGTATAAGGCGAAATATATGTATACATTATTTGAATTTATAACATTTCAGTCAATATTTATCAAGTAGTATAATGTCCTTATCAAAACCATATATAAACGAATACCAAACATCCTTAATAATTCGGTGAAACTAGAAATGTATACATGCATATAAATGATCAATTTGAAGTGATATCATTTTTACGTTAGTTGGTTAAGTTCAATGACACTATGGACGCTTATGTTAACAATGTCTTCCTTGGTTAGCCACAGGTTCTGTATCACGGGTGGTGACAGATCTATCGTCACGGTAACGTTGTCTTCTGCGTATTTATCCATAACATCATAACCACGTATCCAGAACGTCAATTGTTTTCCATCAACGAAATCTCATTTATTATCATTTTTTGAGCATCAAAATAGTTAACAGGGATTGTAGAAAAATCGTTTGTGATAGTTGGCGACTGTCCTCCAAAATCTACTGTGTACGCAATTTCTATACGAACTATACTACAAGTTAATAGAAAAAATGCTTGTTAGACTTTGACAATGATTGTGTGGCTATTCTAGGCGAAATAACACCCACGTATCGTATTTAGTAATTAATAAATTCTTACAAAAAAGCCAAGTATTGTGTGTCATGAACACCGTTATTTTGGTGTGTGTGTGTTTTTATTATAAAACCATCATCGGATGTAGTACGTTAAATACATAAACAAATGCCCTATTATCAATGTCAAGAACAATTAACGTAATTTAAGACCTTCTTTTCAGAAAGCAAGTATCGCTATCAGTTTTGCATCATTTTTTTGTTTTTTAATGATTTAAACAATGCAGATTAATTTATGTGTCATTTTTTAAATATGTTCCGGAAAACTGTTTTATAATTAAAAAGCAATACAACAAGACAATAAACTTATATTTAACACAGCACCATCAATATTATGAAGTTTGTCTATACTTCTAGAAGATACTCCCAACACATCTTCTAAACATTGTAACATTTCAGGACCATATTCCTTTACTTTGTTCAACCATCCGTGTGTCGTATGCCGTTTATTAATAAATCTACTCGGCCAAACAAGTTCAATGTATGATTTTTGTTTGTTGATCCACTTGTATCCAGTATCTTTATCTGCAGTAATAGCAATTGTTGGAAAACCTTGCAGTTCAACTTCTGACGCGTCGTCAAACAAGAAGATTCTGCGTGCCATCTTATGGTTGCCTACTCGGTCGTATGTTTTGATTATCACATGATAAGCGCCTGCCTCGTTCAAGCTGAGTGTTGTTGAATTCTGTACAGTACACATTTAAATGAAATAATTAGTTTCAGTGCGCTGTTGTTTTGGGTCAAAGCCTTTTGGGGAAATTTTCGACAAAATTTGACTAGCACCTTAAAATATGATAAATCAGTGAAACAGGTTTTTTAATGAAAAACAAAATTACCTTTTTTTCCTTTCCTTCCTATTACACCTCTTAAAATATAGTCATACAATATATTTATTATGATTTAAACAGTGTATTGCAATTTCACGGTTATGTGCTGTTTAAATTTGTGTTGTATGTGTTTTTTAATGTAATGTTGTATGCAAAAAAAGGATAAAAAAACAAAACAAAAAAAACAAACTTATTTTTAAAACATCGGTTGAGAAATATGTGCAAGCTGATTGACAGGACATTTTCAATACAAAATTCTGTCCAAAATGGCTTTAATATGTCGGATACGTCTAAGCTAAGATATAACCTGATTGAAATTATTCGCAATTTTTTTCTCCTGAGCTCGACTTGTAGAATTTTATGTAAGTAAGCTCTTGTCCCTTTTAACTGATGCGGGAGGTATACAGTACTGGTTCTACCCTGGAAAAAGTGGGTGGTCTGCCGCCACCACTAAATATGGAGAGTCATATATAGCCTAACATGTGCTGAAAATGACGTAAAACACAATCTGACAAACAACCATCCTCTCTCAGCAGCAATGAGTTTAAGCGAAGTATTTCGCGGTTATTATATTGATTTCCCGACCGATTTTCAAAGCTGAGGTATTTGTTATTTACCATTAAAACAAACCCAATGATATATAAGTGATCTTATTTTTGACACAATGATTCATGAAATGCTAAAACAACTAAAACAAATCCAGTGAAATATAAGTGATGTTAGTTTTGACACAATTGTTCATGGAATGCTTATCAACCTTTGACTTCAACATGCGCCTCAAACAATAGATATAGTACTGCAAATGTCAAAGCATTGAATCGTTGAGAAAGGAAACATAGACAGCTAAAAAATAAACATAGACATAATGTTAGATGCAACATTCCTAAAGCTGAGAGTGGAAAATAAATACCCCCAGATCCTCTAAAAGTGTCATGCTATTCTGAAATATGCTCATACTATATTGGTCAAATGTTTACAGTATTATGCAATTATTTCTTCCATAATATTTTCTTATTGGTCATTTAGGAAGATCGAGACAAATATGTGTAGCTTCAAAGTAGAGTACCGCTTAGCCGGTGCTCTGGCGCCATTTCTTGTTGGATCTTACCACCTCTAATGAACAGACTTCTACATTTATTCGTTTTGTGTGTTCCTTATTCCCGAAGGATCCCCTTTATAGTATGTATTACTAAACAGTTTTCTTCCTTGATTTAATAGCGCTAGTTGAAAGGTAAATTGAAACAATAATAATATGCATACCTCTGGATACTTTACGACCTTTTGCAAAACAATGGAAGGTACAGGCCCAAGAAGCAGATCATCAGCCGTCGGATCTATTGTTTGCAGACGATACACCTCAAAACGATACTCTTTTATACCGGAGTCTATGTCTGCCCAACCATCCCAACTTAGAGTGAAATTCGTCTGAAAATATATCAAACACAATTTAAAAACAAGAATGTTCCTATACTTTAGACATATTGCTCACATATACACATTAAATAACAGTTTATTTGTCATATCAAACATTATTAGTATGTCCTACGACGGAAATATTACACAAATCGCTCGACACAAACATTTACACCTTATTCTTTAAATATTAGAAAAAAACTCCGAAAAGACTCATGTGATGATGTTCATCATATAGAACAAGCACACCTGTTGCTTTTTTACAATCAGTTACAAGGTAAATGTCCTTTACTGTGGTAAACCTGGTATTGTTCCCGCATTTTTTTTAAGCTGAGTAAGTTTCATAAAATGACACTGTGATGTGGAATTATCATTCTTGAATATGTAACAATTGGTAATTAAAACCTTGATCACAGAACACCTGCTTTCCAAAGCATTAAATCCTTTTATGAATGCATACTAATGTTTATACATTTATGTTGATAAACGATAATAAAACCGAACTGAATGTTTTATGGCGATTTGATGGACTGAATTCCATAATTTTTGAATATCGCTACCCCAACAGTCACTTAAGAGGTAGTATCTTAAAACATATATCAAGCATTGAATCTAGGGGCGGACCTGGAGTATACACACGGGGGAGTGGGGGTGGGTAGGTGAAGGTCCGGGAATATTTTTGATTTTTGTTTTGAAAAATTGAACCCTCAATAAGTAGTTTTGGGCGACTTAGAAACGTATTTTGAAGCTATTCTAATTCTCCAGAGTAGTTTTTCACTCGAATTTATTGAATATTTACTAAATTATACACCCCGCACCCTAACCCCCATTCGACTTTTTATTTCATTTTTCGCATTTTTAGATTTTTCATTTTTCCGACACTGACTTATACGCACGGGCGTATAGAAGTATGCCCAGGTACGCACCATGCTGGTTTCACTACATGGAAAGGTAAAACCTCGTTTTATAAACGAGTTTGGAGCCCGTTTAGTAAGTAAGTAATAGTAAGTATGTATATGTGCGTGCGTGCGGGCGTGCGTGCGTGCGTTTTGTTTATGTACTGATATACATAACGTATATGACGTATATGTAACTTCATGATAAAAAAACAACGAAACGTATTTTTGAAATAATTTAAAGGTCCACAAAGGAAGACGAATGTAACATTTGGCCTGCTGTTTCAGGAGTGGATGTTTTTTGAAACCTCTTAAATCTTAGGCTTAAAGGGTATTGTGATGAAGTTAAAATTAAATTGATGGTTGCAATAATTTTAATAAATAATCGAAAGGAACTATCAACACTCAATGCTTAAAAAATTGTAAACGCTATAAGACCTCACACAAAGTGAGCGTGAAATGTAGAATTTTACCTGTTGAACAAAATCTGGAGTGAACAATGCATCTTTGTTACACCGAACACTGTCTTCATAGCAATGCTGTGGTTCGAGTAGATCGAAACCTAGCTCTAAAGTATTTGCATTTGTAATGCCGCTGATATAATAGCTTTTCGAAATATTTTGTTCTCTGTCGATATAGGTTATGACACCTCCGTTTTGTATCGTCACTGTAAACCGTATTCTAAAAATGTATGCACAAATATAGTCATTAAATGTAACATTCATTCATTTTTATAACTTTCGGTATACAGATAAATATAAGAAATACATAGGAAAAAGAGTCGTTAAATGTAATTTTCATTCAATTTTGACAACTTCAGGATAATCAAGAAAAAAAATGTGTTTGTAATTCTCAAGTATGCCTAAACTGTGTGTATAGCATAGCAATATCAATCATTGCAAAGGAAATATGAGAACGTGAGCATATATACAATGAACACAAATATATTGGCTATAAAACAGTAACAAGTAAGGCATCGCGCAAAAAGTATTGACAAAAACATGTTTTTACTAACAGTCTAATGTTTTAAGCCATCCATTTGTCCCATGTATCTAACTGTTAAAATAATGAAGGAAAACTGCCACCTAACAAACTGTATTAAATATAAACTTGTTTTAAAGTACATAGCTTACAAAAATGTATCCAAAAGTAATAAATCCTTTCTATGTTGTGAAATAATGAATTTGACTCACGTATCCAAATGTTCAATTGGACTAGGAAACCCCCCGTTTAGTATGGATCTCCATGGACTTGTCTGTGCATTTTGTGTAGTCTTGGCATAACAGTGAGTGGTGAAGTTGCAGTTTGTTGTGGTTGTCGATTCCGAGAGGGTTGACGCTAAACGATAATGCTTCTGTTAAAAACATACTTTTAACTACTGTTTTAATTAAAAATATAAAAAATATAAAACAACAGTCTGAAAATATGATATAAACAAGAAGAAATACACATTTAATGCTTATAGCACCCTTAATTCACCGTCTTAAGTACATTCCCAAATACGTTTACATTCGTGGATAAAATATCATAGAACACAATTGACGTCTTAATGTTAAATATAGCGGATATAAGTTCATCTAGAGTACTTCATTCAGAAGTGATTCATATGTTCAATAGTTTTTCCAGCTCGAGATGAACCCGTGCCTCGTAAAAATACTTTAAAAATGAGTTCGCACTAGACAAATACCTTGATATTGTACTTAGTAACTTAAGGTTTTTTATTTCGTTGCTAAGGCTTTCCTTTCATTCTCTAAGAAATGAGCAAGGTAGAGATGGATGAAATAGAATAGAATGTAATGAAAGATACTCTACATTTTGTGAAAATAAAAACGATATCGAAGATGAATATTATTTCATTACAGTTTGCTCTGCTTTTAACGACATAAGAATCAGTTTCTTATTGAAAATATATTATAAACGTCCGAGCTTTATAAATTTCTGTGAATTAATGAAATCTGAAAATAAAGAAAAACTAATGAATTTGACTAAACACATCAAAAGAGCATTTGTTTCAATATTTTTCTATCCTTAAATTGTATAAAAAATTGTATAATAATTGTATAATACACTTAAAATCATGTATTGTGTCAAATCATGTTGACCAACAAGGTACTATGTGCAAGTTGAATACAATTCTGTTCTGTTCTGTCTTAATATAAAAATGATATACTCAATCGAAAAATGTAAATTTATAATTTTCAAATTAAGATTCCACTGATAGCATTTTCATTTGACAAAACAACGTGTCCAAAGAGACACAATTGGCAAGTTAGCACTTTCACTATCTATGCATTTTCAAAATATGATATGCACCGCATTGTTTGATGAAGGCGTTTCTTATACGTTTCTGATAACACTTTGATTATATGTATTATATATTATGGTAATTGGTGTTTGCATATTTTGTATAAACTCTAGACATTTCTTTAAATAAGACTGAAAGCGTGCAATTGAATGCCTACCATTGTTGATGATTTCGTATTTAGAAAACGAGGAACAATGACAAAACGTTCAATAATTTCAGAATAGAAATATTCTTAACAATTTTTTCTGAAAGTCAAAGAAATATTAAATGACATATTCTTATGTGGAGTTGCAGTTTACTTGAAACAATGCATTGTCAAGCAACTTTATTAACTTTGCGTTTATAAAATACATTCATGTTTACTTCGATAAAGAGCAATCTTGGTAACGATTGTGCTGATGCCGATCCTTGGGACCATATATGAATCTTTTATATAGGATGGTATCTGTACTTGTTGTAGCGTGTAGTTGGCGGTAGTACTAAATGTTGCTGTTGTTGCTGTTGACCACTGCACACGGTTTGTCCAAACCTTCTCAGTCTTTGCTTTTGGATCGGGAACTATCAATTTTATATTTACGCCATCCTGTAAGATGAGGTCTTGCTCCAAAATATTGGGTAGTACGCGGGAATTTGCTGCAAGTGAAAGTAACTCTATCATAAACATTACACTAGATATAAAGAAATATAACAATATCGGACAAGGAAAGTAGCATTCAAGAAGGTCAGTCAACCACAAAACACAGAAACAAACACGCAAACAAACAAACAAGAAGGCAAAAGTAATTATAAATACAAACGACATCACAAACACAAAAGGGTTGACAATAGGGCTACAGCCTTGGAACGGTCAGTGGCAAAGTAGGCTACCCTGGGTTCAAAGCGGTTCTAGGGTGCACCAAACCTCACACTTACCCTACTGTCATCCCATTAAAACAGGACAATGTAAATAAAGAAATCCCCGCCATGATCTAATCTCTAACCAACAAGGCAACATCAATAGGCAATATAAGTAAAACACAAATATTCTCGTGTACATATAATTAAAAAAAAACTATAGCCTAGAAAGCCACAATGAAGGTGCTCAATGACTTGGCAGAAGCCAGAGCAATAAGAGAATACACCTTTAAGGGCACGACAAGAAAGATCATAGACACACATCAAACGCAACACTAATCTCCTCTAATTATTCATGTTCATTCGATATTATGAAGACAAGTATCATTTGCTATGCAGTGTTTCAGAAAAAAATGATGTTATTCTATTACTTTTTGTACATATTAAATCAATAAAAAAAATCAATAACTAACTAATTAAATAAATACATAACTCAATAAATAACTAAATAAATATATATATATTATGGCAATATGTTTTTGTTTTTCTTTATGTAACTAATCATTGTGCTACAATATTACAATGTGTAGCTTGTAGTTGACTTACTAATTTTTCCAGCGATAAAATACCTCCACATATACTTCGTGATCTTTGTCTAGAGACACATGCACAAGCTTAATTACACACTAAGAAACACGAGCCATTCTTTCTACAACAACTTGTAAAAGATGTTGCTGGTACCATAACATAGTATGGTGATACTGAATGCAAAACCATATTCCCCCACTCGTTGCTTCAATTTGATGTTCTAGCAACACACAATACATTTGCATGGCTCAATTAGTTGAACAAACTGTACGTCTACAAGAAAACGTTCCGGTGTAGCGCCTTCGTGTACCTATATTATTTACATACATCAAGACCAGAACTTTTTCCTCTGGGGCAGGACTAAATTTGACAACAAGGTCTTCGTTGAACACATTCGGTAGAGGATAATAACGTAATACTACCTGTAAAATATTAAAACTTTAGCTCTTGATTTTCAGAGAGATATTTTTTAATATGTTCCTATATATAACTGTGACCTCCATAGACGGGCCTAATTTGAATCCAGGATCACTATTTGAACATGCTTGGTAGGAGACTATAAATTAAATAATTGATATATATGAACAAATTCGCTTGAGGACTATAAGCTTATGCAAAATGCCAAATGTTAGAACTACAGAGTTTGTAGTTTAAGAGAAGAATTTATGTATTTTAAATATATTTCCTATATACTATATAACCTTATGTTAAACTGTGAAAGCCAAGGCAGGAATACATTTGACGCTATGGTCACCATTTAAACATACTTGGTAGAAGACTATAAGCTAGCAATATATGCAAAATATAAGAACTCTAACGTTTGTAGTTTTAGAATACAAAACGAGTATAAACGGGAAAATTTGGAAATCGCAGATTCATGAATGGTAGTGACACATGCTTTCTGCCGGGGTTGAGCTGAACTCAATAGCCCGAGTTGAGCTGAACTCAATATTTAAAATGTCAATAATACGACAAGTTTAGAGATCCCGCGAAAAATGCCGCTGAGGGTTTAAACCAGGTCCTAGGGTGCACTAAACCTCACACATATCCTACTGTCATCCCAATAAAGCGGGAAAGTGTAAATAAAGATCCCGCGAAAAATGCCGCTGAGGGTTTAAACCAGGTCCTAAGGTGCACTAAACCTCACACATATCCTACTGTCATCCCAATAAAGCGGGAAAATGACCCCGCCATGAACTAACCAAAAAGGCAGCATTAATAGGCAATATAAATAAACACACAAAGATGGTCGTGTATATATAAATACAAAAAGACAATAACCTAGTACTGAATGACTTGGCATAAGCCAGAGCAACAAACCATTGAGGGCAGACAAGACAAGTTTGGCCAAGCTGTGAGGAGCAAAATTGTAAAGCTAAACACAAAAAAATAGATAAATAACATATATGGACGCGCTAATATGTTTGTGAAGCACTGATAACATTTTCGACCGGTATGTAATTTAGTGTGTTATGCAAATTGTTGTAATACAAGTCAGAACAACCTACGAACTGTACAACTCATGTCGCACATTTGTCTTTGTATTGCTATAAAATATAGATTCGTTCACCAGATGCTCAGCCAGATGTCACCAAAGACTTCAAAATCATATCACAGTAGCTGGATGATTCAATGAACTTTGACAACCATTTCTTTTCTACTGTGATTATTAATAATATATATCCTAAGGCACTTCAACTCAAATATAGCTGATATTTCTGATACGGTCGCTTATTTTATGGATTTGCATCTCTCGATTGGAAATAATAAGCAAACTCTATGTCAAGAGCGATGATTTCAGTTTTAACATCGTTAATTATCCCCACTTAGACGGGAATGTTCCTGGAGTAACATATTATGTGGTATATGTTTCTCAACGTATTCGTTTCTAGAGGGCGTAGTCAAGTAGCAAACTTTTATAACCTTGATATAATCAACAAGAGTCCATACTTGTCACCAAATATGTCCGTCGTGAATAAAAAATAGAGAAGACACTTAAATTTAGATTTTAATTACTTCGGTTATTGAGCGGACATCATGCATTTTAACAGGCGTCGTTAATTAAGAGGCACTAACGTTACTGGTGCTATATGGCTGGTTATCGAACTTGACCAAAATACTTTGCTCTAAGCATTGTATCCATGTTTGTTTAAATTCCGATAACTCAAGTTCTTAAGCGGATACCGTCAATTTCAACAATTTCTACAAATAAAGGGGCGATAAGTATAGGGTTACTATAGCAATCTGGCTGTTTAAAATCAAACTTAACATATATCGACCATAAGCATTGTAGCAAAGTTTTGTTAAATTTAGATTTGAATTACTCATGTTATTGAGCGGACAACGTCAATCTTAACAATTATCACAAATAAAGGAGCAAAAAGCAGTGCGTTTTCATTTATTTAGATGTGGATTTGAATTACTAAAGTTTTCTGACAACCATCCTCTACCAGCCACCCACCCAAAGCCCACCACCCGCCTTCCCATCCGTCAGCCCGCTCGTTCCTTGAGCGTGATAACAAAATAAACGACGTAAGTATAAAAAGAGGATACACCTTGGTAGGGATTTCTTTATTTACACTGTCCCCGTTTGATGGAATGACAATGTGTTGACAGAGGTTTGATAAATACTAGAACCTAGTTTAAGCCATCTGCGTCCTTGTAGACACTGACTGTTCAAAGACGGTAACTCTATTGTCTAACGTTCTTCATTTCAAAATTATAATTTACCTATGTAATTGTTGTTTGTTTTAAATGGTCGACTGCGAATGCTACATTTCCTGTTCGATTTGTGTATCTACTGTTGACGTGACAGAAGAAATGTAAGAGAAGCCCAAATACAACGTGTTGATTTTCAATATTGTTTCATAGTTGCGTACTAATAATATGTTATGAAAAATGTATTCAAATCATATTTGAAGACAACGCAACTCATACTTTTGGCAAATTGTGCGTGACGTCATTAACGTTTTTCCTACAAGTGTCTATAATATAATCATTTAACATCCGGAATGAGGGCCATGCTTTACCCAAGATGTTGTATTTATATCAAGCAGATTGTCTTTAAAGGGTATACCTTGTACCTTTTTTTTTTTACTTTAACCCAGACTGCGTTCTGTGAATGCAGCGTTTCCTGGTCGATGTTTTGTATTTACTTTAAGTATATAACTCCTCTTAACATTACATTTGAAAAATTGATTTAAGCGATAGAAAAATAAAAAAGATAGTAGTAAAACTACTAAAACAACATAAAGATCTCATTCTCATGTGTATTATAACTTGATTAAATCAAAATACAAGTATTTAAGTTGTAATCATATACATTTATATGATATGATACGAATTTATTGTATAGTATATATGCCGCATCATTGTTCTTGACATTGCACGTAAATATTTGTTTGCAACTGTATGTAACTGTAACTGTATTTATGTATACCTGCTCAAGAGTCGTTTATGACATATTGCAAAGTATGTATGAAACTATGTACGGAGAATTATGGATGGCCTCGACCTCAACTGACCTATGACGAGGAAATTAAAGCCTCTTATTGTCGTTATTCTATTCGAAAGAAAAAGTCTAAACATCTGCGAATAGTACTTTTAAAAGCAATGGCTTCTGTCAGGAACGGAGGCTATCTTGGACGTCGGTTCGAAGTTTTATTTTTAAAAAATGTTACGAATGCAAATTACATGATTTGAATTTATTTTTTTCTCGTTCGTTTAGCTCACGGTTTCTATGAAAAAAGTAACATGAGTGTTGACGTTCGGACGAACAACAAAAAATAAGTAATAACAATAGCTCACTTAAGATGTTGTCTCATATAAGCTAAGACACTATGTCATAAACAATGAGTTGGTACATTGAAACGTATACACAATCTGGAATTCGCAAAACAGCAATATCATATTTCATATCTGTATATACACTTACAGAGTTTGACAAATCACCTCTCACAGCTGAAGGGTATCGATTATTACGGATGGCTGGATGTATACAAAACTGATGCTACCCAAGAGTAAGTGGGTGTTCAACCTTCACCACCAAAACATGGAATGCTATATATACCCTTAAATGTGATGAATAAAATGACGTTAAACTCCAAATATAATTGTTTACCTGTGGCACAGTCAGCTCCTTCAAAACCATCAGCACAGTGACAATCTTTACTGTAAACCATTTCACCAGTACATGTCCCTGGAAAACAGCGGTAACCGTCTTGCCACGAGCAGGCACCTGATCATAAAATAATCGGTAAAAGTATGTATTATAATCGAGAGTACAATCCATAAATACTGATAAGGGAGATCCTGTGGAAGCAACAGACACAATTAAAAGAATAAAGTAGCAGACTCGGTTGTATTGTCATGAGAGGTAATTTAAGAAGCAATACCCCTCACGCTCCCTTACACCAGCTTAAGCGGTATTCTACTTCAAAGCCACATATATTGGGCTCGTTGATCCCAAAGGACCAGTAAAATAACACTACTGATTCGCTTCACATGAACGCTTGTTGAAGAAGCGTATTAATATTGTAAGCAATCAAACGTAAACGATATGTTGATAAGCATGTTAAAGGTATGTCAGATTCATAAACCAAATACCAAATTTAAAACCATAGCAAATACGTACGTTGACATTGAAGACGACTTGAATTTCCAATGTATACATTCCATCCCGGTTTGTCCTTGTTAAGCTCTCCAACACACCACAGGCACACAGTATCATAGTAGGAAGTACAGCTTGGCGTGTTGCAGTTGGAGATGGTTTTACACGCTGTATAGAATATGAAAAAAAATCATAGTTCTTGTTTCTTTTTGCTTATTCATCCAGTATAGGCATGTGTGCGTTTCTCTGGGAAAATAATGTCAAAGCAAACAAATACGTGTAGTGATTTGTGTTGAAAAGAGTGTGAACGTTTTTTTTGTTACAAATAATTGTTATGTAATACTACATTAAGTATTGCAATATGACGTAGCAAACATTATCTTACGAAAATATATAATCAGTGTTGTTTTACACGTAATTGTTTGATGCAGCTATATTATGTAAAGTATATATATTGTTATACGGTTAATAACACATTTTTTTTACAGCTATGATTATAACGAGGACGACGACGTCATCGACGACGGTGATGAGGATGAGGATTAATTGTGCATTATAGTTGTGATAATATTATGTGAATGACGATTCAAAAAATAAAGTATACAGCAATGCTGAAGAGAGTATCATTTTTGATAGCGATGACGTTGACAACGACAATGATACTGCTGTTGTTGCTGCTGCTGCTGCTGCTTTTGCGTATAATGATGATAATGATTTATTTTACAGATATATGTGATAACAATAACATCAGTCATTACGATGATTTTTTTTTTAATTTTAATTACCAAATTAATTGTAACAGGTTTGTTTGGCTAGGGGTTAAACATTCCACTCCTATATGTAATTTGCAACCAACTTTTATTTAAACTAAGTCAAATAACATATATTAAAGTAAACAAATACACATTATAATGAGAAACTGTATCGATTGGGAGGTTTGTTTCCTTATACTTTCAGAATGAGATTACTAAGATTCTTGGCCATATCACCACTAACCTTGAGGGGCTACCTGATGGTCAATTTGACAAGCACGTTTTCATAATAACAATAACATACTATTATGTTTTAGGTATCTGAAATGATCTAGCTCATTAGTGCCACTACACAATTTATATCTACTTATGAAAGCCGTGACCATTGCCTGTTTGTGTATATATGTACACATAATTTGTAATTAGGAGGTCTATCGATGGGAAAAAATCAGTGGACTCAGTTAAACTTGGGACATATTGTAGGGGGAAGCGAAAGTTGAACATTTGACAGAAAAACTATCTCTATGCCTGAACATTAATAACGCGCTTATAAGTATATAGAGTTACTTACACATTTAAAGACTTTTACTACAAATACATGTATACTGAAACGAAAAAGAAACGCAGCTCGCGAATTTCCGCTAGATGTTGTATGCTGCTGTTAATCGAATGGTACATCGATACGTAAGACTTTCCTTTCGGAAAAAAGACTAAAACAACACATAACACAGCAAATAGTATTCCTTCAAAGTTTCATTATTGACAGAGTACGCATTTGGCTCATCATGTGAGCAAAGTTAGGATGCTAAATTTTGCAAACTCGTTACGTAAAATACAGTACTGAAATGGCGTATTTTTTCAAATAGGAATTTCAGCATTTATGAATTTCTTTGTACAAAGTGTAAAGAGATTAAAACTTCTACAACATCACAGTTTCCTCCTTTCTCTAACTAACTGCAACTTTGTTTTACAAAACATCTTGTGATCTCTTTGGAATATTATGTGCAAGTAAGTGTGCAGTATATACAATATATAGCAGACATTCCCGAGTTGCGTTTCTTTTTCGCTTCAGTATATATACAGTATGACACTGAATCTCAGGATATGACCATAAAGAGTACATTTGGATCGAAAGGCTTGTATTTAAATAGCATACATAATGGTGAAACAATCTACATTATGCGGTTTATTTAATACAATATTATGACCTGTGTCTACCTCTACAATATCCACTACTATCAGCATAATATCCTACATTACAGCCTGTACATCTCATGGGTGCCGAGCAATAACCGCCACTATTTGTTACTACGGTGCCGTTTGTGTGAATCACCCGTCCCTCATAACGGTTACAAGACGTAAATGGATACGACCCTCCACCACATAAAGCTGAAACAGTAAACATTGGCATATTTGTGATTTTGTACGTTAACGGGAAATGGAAGGAGATATCTAAAGTCCACGTTTGGGCATACTATTACTAATTATTCGATTTAATTAAACAAGTGAAATGTAAACTAATTTTAATGCGAGTGTACACGATTTAAAATGATAAAGAACCGTGAAGCAATGAATCAAGTTTACAAACAATAAAACATAACAAGAGGCCCAATACGGTCTGTTCCAATTCCAAAATAAAACTGCCGCATTGGGATTTAAATCCATGAATCAAGTTGTTTGTTTATGAGAAAACAAAATAACTAGTGGGCCACTGGTTCTCGAGAAGAATTGTTTAACAATTTTTCTATTTTTTAGTAACGGCGGCCATTTTTATTGACGGGTATAGAATATTTACATATATACGAGAAAGGGTTATGAGTCGGTTCTTTGGATCAAGTTTCAAAACAACTGGGTCATTGGTTTATGAAAATAAGTCGTTTTAAAATCTTTATATTTATAATAACAGCGGCCATATTTGTTGTCGGATCGGGGCAATTTATATTAATCTGAGTATGCTTCTTGTGAAGTTTCGTCAAAATATACCCAGTAGTTCATGATAAAAGGTCGTTTAATGAGTTTTCTAATTTTAGTAACGGCATATTTGTTGACGGATCGGAACGATTTGTAAAAATCTGTGAGGACAATATAAGAATGCTGTCTGTATAGTTTCAACAAATTCTAAATATCAGTCTATGATAAGTCGTTTAAATATGTTTCTGTTTTTTGTAACTGCGGCCATATGTGTTGACAAATCTGGACGATTTGTAGAAATATTAGAGAGGACCACGAAAGGATGCTTCTTGTGAAATTTCTTCAAATTCTACCCAGCAGTTCATGAGAAACGTCGTTTTTTTTCTATTTTTAGTAACGACGACCATATATATTGACGGATCAAGAAGATTTGGATAAATCTGAGAGTGAACCGTGCAAGGATGCTTCCTGTGAAGTTTCGGTAAATTCTACCTAGCAGTTTCAGAGAAAATGTTGTTTGTAGCAAAAGTTAAAGGACGGACGGACGACGGACAGCTAGCCTTCCCATAAGTTCTGCTGGCCATCGGCCAATAGAGCTAATTAAACACTATTGTTTTTGGAATTAATTTGCGACGCTAAATTTAAATTGATTTATTTAAGTGATAGAAGACGCATACACAAAATATAAGAAAGATTCAAAGAACATTCATTTTACTAACTATGCCAACTTATTGAATTCAATCAATTCGTTTACATTGTCATCAAAAGATATACGATTGAAAGCAATGATGCAAAGTATGCCAGTAAACTATAGTAACAGTAATAATGTAAAATCAGTGTAATGTCCATCGTTATCAGTTCCATCTGTTTAACGTTTACTCGTATGTTTCTGTCGAAATCACCTGATACGTTCACGTTCATCCATCAAGGGTTAATGTTAACGTAATATTTTAGCTCTACTAGACAAAGGTCAGCATAGCTTATGGGCTCACGAGTTGTCTGTCGTCCGTATTCAGTCTTCCTTTGTGCGTCCGTTCGACGTCCGTTAACGTTTGCCTTGTGAACACGATAGGGCCTTCATATTTAATTTGACCTTCATCAAACTTTGTAAGTTGCTATAAAACTAGATCAAAGTTCATTATATAGTGTCCACCTTTCATATTACCAGTAAAATGTTTTTATGCAATACATTAATTACTGAAACAATCTGAACCCAGTTCATGCTCATCAATTTTAAACATTGTGAATAACTTTAGGAAACATGTAGTTCTTTTAACTAGTTTCGGTTTACTTACGTTGACACAGGTTGCCCCCATAGCCAGGACAGCAAACTTTTTCCTTGATGCTGACACTCCTAAAACATTAATAATAGTTTAATTTATTTGTCTCCTTGTGTTTCAAACTTCAATATGTATTTTTTTTATTAGTCATCGCACACGTACGCACATTTTTCTTCTTGAATGATACATTGCAATATACAATGTGAAAGGTAAAACCGAAACTATTACGATCTGCATATACAAACAGGTAAGTTATCGCCCCTACCGTTTAGACCTGAGCATCTTTGTTGTTTACTAGTTTTTTATATAAAAATAAACCCTATATACAAATGATGCATCGAATTCGATTACTTGAGCAATTACACTACAAGTAATGACGAACATTGCGTTATTGCAATTGTCTTGAGAAACTGCTATTGTCCACCAAATTAAAAAAACACATTGTTTTTCTATTCATATTTCAATGACAATGACAATGACAAATTTTTATTCAGTAATAGAGGCCTCCGGCCCATAATACAACTAATACAATTATATATGTAGAGATAAATTTTATGAAAAATATTGAGCAACTGTACGCTGCAGAGTTGAAAGTAAGATACAACTGGACAATGTAATAGGTACATCATGATATATAACACAATTAAACTGGTTTATTGTTACTGTATAACATTAATATTTTGGAAAAATAATTTTCGTTTATCGAACATTTCATACACATATTTGCATAATAGATATAGTTTATTTTTATTTGTAATACTCATTAAATTGTAAAACGAATTTAAACATGAATTGTTTATATTCAGATTAACATTTAAATAGTGATGACGTAATTCTGTATAATATGTACACTTCATGATAACATGATGATATTCATCTTCGACATCGTCAGAAGAACACAAAACGCATTTTCTGTCAACATACGGTATATTATTATGTCGTCCTATTCCTACGCTAAGACTGTGTGCTGAGCATCTAAGTTTGGAAATGGCAATTTTGAATTTAAGTGGAATGTTTAAAATAAGGTATCGTTCAACATTTAATAGTGACTTAAAGTGTTGATAAAGTATAGCTTTGCCTGACTGGGTTACATCCGCATGCCAGTTTTGAAGAGAGCAATCAAATAATCGCTGTTTAAAAACTGATAAAAGCATATGTTCATCTACAATGTCTTCAGAAATGCATGTAATACCAAATCCATAACTAAAAAACAAGTTTTTTACATGAGTAGCCCATGTTGTTCTTTCTGCTTCATCAAGATTTCTTAGCATAATATAGCACTGTTTTTGGGTATCTATTATTATTTAGTCGGCAGAATCGTATCCAATACTTTATACATCTACAATAATAATTAACAATTAATGGAAACATACCGCATTCGCCTTTTGCGAACGCGTGAAATGTAGTTTTATACAGCCTTAATGTTGCAAACTTCGTTTCGAACATTTTCAATTTGAGAAGAATAGTCATATCCCCATATTTCAGAGCCATATGTTAAGATGGGGATAACCATTGAATCAAATAATTTAAAAAGTTCACAATAATCAAAATAACCAACATTTCGTTGTAATTTGTGCAATGAGATAATAGCTTTCCTACTTTGTGTTGTTAATGTTTATTTTGCCTTTGACCAGATAAAGAATATAAAAAGATCGGACAGGGAAAGTAGCATTCAAGGAGGACAGTCAACCACAAAACACAGAAACAAACACGCAAACAGACAAACGTCTGTTGTCATATGTGTCATAAAGATAACCATGTACTTGTAACACGAAACTGTTTCAATCAGAGTTCCATTGTAAGTCCAAAGTTCATTGCCTCTCAGATAACCACCATTTCTAAATACAAATACTTTTGTTGCTTTTTGGATTGATGGACATACCCGTTTTATTACAAAAAGTTGATATAACATTTATTTGTGACTGTAATTTTCTATCAGTATCGGCACAGTTAGCCATATCATCAGCATATAAAATAGCAAAAATATCATCAAGCTCATCCGATACCTGAATTCCATTTGTACATAATTGCTTAAGCTCATCTATTAAGTCATTAATAAAAATATTAAACATAATCGTGCTTAATTTACAACCTTGTCTGCAGCCACTATTACACTCGAAAAAACGTGTGTAACTGTCCTTACCTACACGAACACTAGATGAAAGGCTTTTGTACATTGCCGTCACTAGTTTAAGAAATGTATCACCTATTCCTTTCCTAGTCCGACTTTCAATAACTCTGTATGTTTCATTTTATAAAATGCATTTGAAAAGTCTACTAACAAACAATAAAAACGTCCACCCTTTTTGCTTAAGTATTTTTGGATAATTGCCTGAAGAGTGAATAAACTGTAAATAGTAGAGTAACCTGTCCTAAATCCTCATTGTGCTTCATCAATTTTATTAAAACTTTCTGCCCATGTTGTAAATCTGTTAAACATCATTCCAGTTAATACTTTATTAAGTGTATCAATCAGTGAAATACCTCGATACTTTTTTGGTTCACTCAATGAACCAGATTTATGTAGTAGACACAAAATGCTCTGTCCCCATATAGATGGGAAGGACCCAGTGTCCCCATATAGATGGGAAGGACCCATCAAGAATTCTGTTATATAAAGGTAAAAGGATTAAGGATATATCCATCAAACTATATTTTATCATTTTAGATAAAATTTCGCTAGTGCAAGTCGAATTCCCTAATTTTAAATCGTCTACGCTTTTTTGCATTTTTCAATAGAAAAAGGGTTATTAAATATGTGGTAGAGTGTGTTTTTACAGTTTTAATATGTATCGTCATTACGGAACTAATGATTGCATGTATTGAAGTTATGCTAACCTTAACATTATTAGGCTAACACCCTTTAATAGTACTGGTCGTAGCTGTATAGGTTTTAGAGGGAAAGTAGATTGTCACCTGACATCCAGGTGAAATCTGATTGGTCAATATGTAGTTTTAAATTAGTCTTGCAAAGAAAGTTGATGTGTGAAGAAGTCTCTTGAAACTATAGTTTTCATCCATCTTGGATTAGATATTTTAATCAGTTTAATGTAGTGGCAATATTTGCAATTTCTGTATATTTATATTCTAAGAATATAGGACAGCTGTATTTTAATATGGATGTAGGATTTGGAAGGTAGGAAACATATTTGTTTTATTCCTTGGTCATTGTTTAATGTCATATTTCTCTATCATTGATTCCATCTTAGATTAATCAAGGGGTTAATAATTGACAAATTACCAAATCATAGGGATTAAGAAGTGATTTTAACTATGTGTAACTTTGTCATTGCCATGCATATGTTTGCATCTATAAGACTGTGAATATAATTTTGTTAAATGGCATTAAGTCTGTCCGTGCGTCCGTTATCGGATATGTATATTGTATCAGTAATTATTATATGAATATAGGCACGAATTGTATATTGATGTATGCTAGACATTTGAATCGATTTGTTGTGTCCAGTTTGTTATGATGTAGATTAAAGGTACATGAACTAATTCAGACTTTTTATGTACATATATATATATAGAGCTGGTGGCGAGCAGGTAAATAGAATGGCAGGAGAGGTGGATGTGATGGATATAGTCGTTGTACCATATACATGTAGGTATTAATAATAACTATGTGATTATATTGTGACTCTGTTATTCAATAGTTCATACTGCAAGAATGTGTTGAGGAAGTTGTATATTTTGCAATACGTTAATATATCCATTAACAGTAAGATTGTAATATATTTGTAATACGTGATGTTAAAAGCATTAAGTATGTTTTTTTTAAATACATTAAGTAATTGTACGTCTGATAAACTTCATATTTATGTAAGTTATTGCGTAATTACTTACTCTGTGATATGGAATGCATATGTGTAATATTTTAGATGATTTACGTTGTCATTAGAATATAGTAAATTCTTAAAGTGGTCTAACTATTCAGTTTTAGATATGCCGTCATTACACGGTTTTTGTTGTTTAAACCTGCATTTTTTTACCGTTTTCCAAAACAAGTTTGTGTTTGTTCTTGATTGTATAAGTTCCTGTCAATATTGTCCATGTAACTCATTTCGTTTTGCCGTACAGGTAGCTTTGAATCTGTTTCTACAGTTTTTATAAAATTGTAAATTTGCTTCATTACTAATTGACCTATAATTACGCAATGCTCTGTTATCGCACATATTGTTCCACCACACTGGTTGGATTGGTCTAGTAGAGGTGGTATTGGGTTTAACGAAGCATGCACTCGGCCGCCTTATGATACATATCAACGATAAAACTTACACCTTGGTTAATATCATCAGTTATAGCATATAAAATATCATCTGACATCTATTACAAGAGAACTTATTTTATTAATAAACTCAACCTTTTTGACTTCTTTCCAACTAAATCTTTTAAATAATGGCGTTGTATCAGACGCTTCGTCATCGTTATTATAATGCTCAGTATTCTTCTGAAAAAGATAGTTTAAATAATAGGGGGAAGTGTTCAGAATCAGTTCTATCTCCAATGCCAAAGGAAGAGACAAAGGGAAATAAATTTGATGATGCAATGGCATAATCTACCAGGCTACCCGGCTAAGACTAAGACCCTTGTTAGAGAATGTATTTTTATTTACACTGTCTTGTTTTACGGGGTGATGGTAGAGTAAGAGTGATGTTTGGTGCACCCTAGAACCTGGTTTAAACCCTCAGCGGCTTTTTTTGCCATTGACCGTTCCAAGGCGGTAATTGTATTGTCACCCCGTTTGTGTTTCAAATCTCATAAAAATCAAATCCTAATTACGTTTTGATACTCTACACTTTATTTAATGCTTAGAATAGCGTGATAGAGGATCTGATTTTAATAAGATTATTTGTATTTGTGATGTCACATGCCTTGCTTATTAACACTGTAATTCGTGTTTGTTTTAATGCGTGTTTTGTTTGAAAAGCTTCATTTCCTGTTTGATTTGTATACCTTATTGTAATGTATTAAGCTGGAATATCTGATTTATAACACACAATTAGATAACAACAAGTGTTTCTTTAAACTAAAAAATGAGATATAGGGTCCTATAGAAACCACAGCGTCCGAACGCAATGGCATCGTAGATCCGCACTGTACTGCAAACAAGGACTTGAAAATACAATGAAAGAGACAAAAAAAAAACAGAAAGGGTGGTGAAGACAGGTTTACCGACTTGGAACGGTCAGTAGGCAATAAGGCCTACTGGTTAGCCTGAATCGATTTTATATGCGCACAATCCTCGCTATTATCCTGTCTTCAGCGCCCAAATAAACAAGACAATGTAAACAAAACTACATCCCATCAAAAAGAATTCTCTAACAATAAAGTCCACATCCAGAGAAACTAACTAAAGAAACACATACAAAGAAAATAATAAACATCGCCGGATGTATCCAGAATCGTACTGAACAACCATAGTAGTTGCAGCTAAAGAGAAAACCAATCTAGGGTACGACCAGAAAACTCGAGGACGAAAGCTCATGCACCCACCTCCCTTAGTTGGGGTTTCAGTAGGTACAATCATAGAGTCCCAAGAGGTAGTCCAGTCATCGACAAGTGAAAAGTGAAGCGTAATGACTGACTGTAGAGGGGTCAATCACTAAACATGTAGTGCGCTGTAAAACCAAAGAGTTATATCCTTTTCTGACGAACTTCCTGATTAAATTTGTAAAGCGGTCAGGAAACCCGTCAGACCCCTTTAACTTTCGAAGTTTATAGACCACATCTCCATAAAATGAGGGTTGTGATAAGCCTAGTCTCAGAAATACTTTATGGTTGGTGTTTTAAGGCCCTCGTTGCGGCGGTAGAATTTAGAGCAAGATCTACGTAGTTTGTGATAACGAAAACCCTGCTGAAGAAGTTTACTTGTAATAACTTTATTTCGATCATTGAAGTCTATAACATCATTACACGCTCTAGCAAATCGAATGAGCTGGGAGATATACACCCCGTATGAGGTAGCATGAGGTACATAATACAATTATTTGTCTGAAAAGTTATAAATTTCAATGAAATTGTCAATATTAAGTGCCGATGTATTGTCAAATCACATGCAAGTGTTAAGAATGTATTAAATCAAATGTGTTTTTAACAGCAAAACTCAGCGTTCTTACATAATTCAAATTGCAGTAGCTACACCTGCATCCATGAATGGTATACAAAACTGCATTGATGTATTCAATCGTTTTATATCCCTTCATATTTATAAAAAATATATATGCGCACCGTTATAATTCATGCACTTTTAATATCATGTATATGTAAAAATCATAACAAGAGCTTCGTTTTACTTTGAAAAAGGTATAGCCTAGTTAAAGTGTGCTCACATTTTAAAGTTAATTGGTAATGACAATTGTATTACTCTACTCTTAAGTATGCCACTTAAAAAGTGTAGTAAAACTATTATCATTACCAATTAACTATTGAATACACCAGCTTTAACTGTGTGTTAAAATCAGCTCCACGTGTATACGATTACCTGTATGTTTTGCAAAATAAACTATAAAGAGAAAGGCCACACACATGACACATATTCAAACAACTTACTTGTATCTTGTTCCGGAATTCCACCAATCCCTATGATAATAGGTTCCACGTGTGTAAGTCGTGACATAGCAGTACCTTGACAATGCTCTACAAAACAAGATTACCAGTTAATCGGATAACATAAAAACATATAAACTTTGTTAAATGAACAGATTACTTAAAAACCAAGAATATTATGCTACATTCTTGGCATGCTGTATTCAAAGTATTTACCATAAATATCACACTCTCGATTGATATGTAAACTCGTAAAACAATGATATATAGAACAATAACGTACAGGCGATTTAAATTCAATAGTTCAATTGTTAATTAATCTGGTCGATGTTATCATTCCACTTGTGCTATATTCATGTTTATCTTCATAATTTTAAGTAAAGTCATTCCAAGATATAATAAAACCATCCAATCAAAAGCGCGCATTCAAACAGCACATAAATACATACATAAATAATTATTCAGAATGAAATTACGGGACGTCAATAACATAAAAGGGTTGGCAACAATGGTACCGAATTGAAACGGTAAGTGGCAAAACGTTTGGATATACTCATATGACATTACTCAGTCAAGTATAATTTAAGTAGGCTTGTTGGCGAACATCGAAACATTTAAAGTACCTTCATGCGTTTAGTAAAAGTCGGATTTCATTAAAGCCTTCTACCTAAATCCTCAAAGTACGGTAGCGTTTCATGTTTGTCTTAAATTTTGTCTTGTCATAATTTAATGGTTTGTTCTCTTGCTAGTCTGAATTTTGCCAAGTCATTGAGTACTTGCATTGTGGCTTTCTATGCTTTTGTATTTTATTTTAATACGAGTATATACGTCATCATCTAAATTGTTTACTATATTGCCTATTAATGATAACTTGTTTGTAAGAGAATGTGTTCTGGTGATTTCTTTATTTATACCGTGGGATTTTGTGTACTCTAGAACCTGGTTTAAACACCAGTGGCATTTTGCCGCTGACAGTTCTCATGCGGTATTCCTATTGTCAACCCATTGGTGTGTTGTAATAATACTATAATAATAATATCTTTATTTCAAGAGGATTACATATTTAGCTACTAGACAGTCTAACATATGGTCCTCAAACAAAAAGAATATATTTACAGTATATACAAACGTGAATAAAACAGTGGTACAAAACAGAATAAAATATGTCTAGAAACTTCATGAGTTTTCTAAAATTTTAGTATTTGAGATAAATTGATTAACCAATTAATATGGTTAATATGATTAATATGATTAATACAGGTTTGATAAAAAAAAAAAAAAACTTTAAAAATGTTGGTACATATTAAAATGATTCAGTATATTGAGTTTAAGAATATACAAGTACTAAGGAGAATGTTAATGATTTTAAGATAATGATGTCATAAGATACAAATTTATAAAAGGAATATATGTGATATGCGTGAAATTATTGCACATATATACTTCAGCTATTGCACTGTAAATGATAATTGTCGACACAAAAAACCTCACTAAAACCTGGTCGTTTTGGAAGTGTATTCAGTACAGTAATGATGCCACATGCCTTGCTTCTTATTAGCATTCTAAATGTTGCTTGTTTTAATGCGTGTTTTGGGTTGACTGTGTTCATATCCTGTTCGACTTGTATTTCCATATTTCACTACCGCTCATGAACAGTCTCAATCAAACCGAGACTGCAATATTCCGTATGTGTCGTGCTCGGCCGTTTCCAAAGGTCCATTATCATACTCTTTTTTTGTATACCAACTTTTATATGTAATTGTTTAAACGGGCTGAATGTGTTCAATGCAGATACCTTATATATAGAGGATCTTACATGAGTACTCATTCATTATTGAATTTATTAAAAGAGTTGGCAAAAAGATATAACGCGAGACTCTTGCCGAGCATTATATCATTTTTTCTAACGATTTTAATAAATTCAATAATGAATGAGAACGAATGTTAGATTATATTTATCACATAACTCACATATCGACTTTTATTGCATTATGCCTGTCGCTTTAACACGCGAAACCGACATAAACCGTTGGAATTGGATCATAGTCATTATCGTTTTTTTCTAACAGCGCATACTAGGCTTATTTGCATACTTATATAACTAGTGGTATATCGAAAATAAAGAAAGGTGTTATTCCACTCCCACACCGTAAGTTATATGATAAAACGTATTATGCAGACACTGTCAGGCTGAATCCAAGGCAATAGATATATAACGGAGAACTTGAATTTGCTCATTTCCAAATCATCAAAGATCTTATGAAAACAAATCCTCATGCCCAATTTGGTTAACATGTCAATAGTTAAAGTATTGGTAGATGATATACAACATTAAACGGATGAATATAATACACGTACATGCAGATATGTTATATGTATGTGATAAACAGTTTCTTACATTCATGACGGTGTAGTATTGACTTTAATAAACTCGTTGGATAAAAAGATAGGATACCCTATCATTTTATCCAGCTCGTGTATTAAAATCAATAATACACAGAATAGTGTTAAATGTATTCAATTATGCTAATATTAATTAGTTTTCTCTTCCAGAGCAAATTGAAGACTCTTGAATAGGGTATAGTTTTAGACAGTGTAATGATATTTTAAAATTACAATTCACACATCACAAATTGTTTGCATAATTATTTATGTAGTCCATGTACACTAAAATACTGAACGTTTTCTGGTAGCTTTTTATATACAACCATTTGAAACTATATGTGTTCTTGGGCAAAATGATATATAGGGTCCTATAGAAACCACAGCGTCCGAACGCAAAGACACTTTCCCTTAGCCTCGTCCGTCGGATGGGGACGTAAACCGGGCGGTCCCGTGTATCGGTCTATCCTCCGAGCACGTTAAAGAACCATATGAATCTATTCGATAATAAGAGTAGGGCACGGTTCCCGGATTCCTATGTATCCTCTCTATGGGGCGGCTCTAAATAATATATACTGTGTTTATGAGCCGTTAAACAACATTCAATTCAATCCAATTCTATTGAAACTATGATACGGCGAAATGTATATTTTTAGGTTACCTTTTATAACATTGATTTGAGCACTTTTTATATAGTATCTAACGACCTTTAATGTTAAAAGCGTGTGCGTTTTATTTTAATAGTGCTAGAAAACCCGTTTACACACCACAAATATTGTGCATTTACAAAGTGATGTTTGGATGTTTAAACTGAATGTAGGAAAAAGAGCACAAGTTGAGAAGGCACACTACGAACACAGTTGACTACCGTTACCTGATTACGTGGTCTAGCCTTAATGCCATTAAGCGATGGAAAAGCGTATATTAGCTGGATTTCATAACGGTTATTTTGACAATAAAAAACATTAAAAAAAAAATAACTGAAAAATGCGATAACCTGTTTAACATTACAAGTTTTAAAGGGAATGTTGCGACACAGCCAAACATCTGTATTATTGAGAGTTCTGAAATACTTGAATAAGGGCGAAAGAATTATCCAAATCGGATGATAAACAAAGAAGATATGATCATTTGAAGTTTCTGTTGAAACGGATATGGAAGCGGCCATTTTGAGAACTATGACATCACGGTTCTAAATGACCATATATGAAATATTTATAAATATGAAAATTTACTGATTTATAGGGAAAAAATGACAACAACTGTATAAAATATATGTAATACTTAATGGCAGTAATGCTTTATATGACCAGTAAAAAAAATCATTTATTTGCAGTGATTTTCTTCGTTTTAAATGATATTTATCAATATTCCATATATGGTAATATGGAACTATGACGTCACAGTTCTAAAAATGGCGGCTCCCATATTCGTGTTAGAACAACCTTTAAATGGTCATATATTTTTTGTTTATCATCAGATTTTTTCACCTTTTTCCAAGTTTTTCAGAACTCTCAATAACAGAGCTTGTTTGACTGTGTCGCTATATTCCCTTTAATTTTACAATTTGCAAATGTTTAAAGTCAAAATTAAGGTTTTATTTCATATCCAGCTAACCCCGTTTTCCCTTCTTGGAGACGGGGTTGGATAGGGTATGAAAGTTAATACTCGGACAACGTAATGACAAATCTTGAACAAGAGCTTTAGTATATAAATATGTATACATAAATAAGATAAAACGACTCATGGTGTATAATATAACAGTTACAGCTACTTAACGCAATATCGTATGAATGTGTGTGTGTGTGTGTGTCTGTGTCTGTGTACGTGTGTATGTATGTATGTATGTATGTATATATGTACGTACGTACGTATGTATGTAGGTATGTAGGTACGTACGTACGTATATATATATATATATGTACGTATGTATGAATGTATGTATGTGTGTCTGTGTGTCTGTGTGTGCGTGTCTGTCTGTCTGTCTGTCTGTCTGTCTGCCTGTATGTATGTATGTATGTCTGTATGTATGTATGTATGAGAGAGGGAACGATACATATTATTCCGGAAACCTGCCCTTGTCCTACTAACGTATAGATTCCTATTGTTTCCTAAATATGCTCAGAGGATAGGCTCCGATACACGGGACTGCCACGTTCACGTCACCATCCGACGGATAAAGCTAAGGGAATCCATGAATACACCGACTCAGTGGCGCCGCTGAGGTTTGAACCCGGGTCCGACTAGTTATCCACTGGATAACTGCAGAAATTAAACCTAATGATGGCCAAACTAGGCATAATTGCAAAAGGTATCGGTCGTTCCTGATAACAATTATATATTAACTGGATTATGTTCAATCCAAATGGATGTCATAGTGTAACGAACATCATAAAAAACGCTGCAAAACATGTACTGGCTGTATACCAGATATCGTCATTTTTATGTTGGTTCTTTAATATATCTAAATCAAAACGAGTCATCTCATAAATATTTTTGCCGGTAGCAAAGCTTACCCCTTTGCCGTAAATATTCTGTGTTTACATTGTTGCTTATTCTCAGTAACAAGTGACCGTTACTTAATATAGACTGAATTGGGCCGGTCGTTTGAGCTATCGTCATGTTCAGTTTAATACCAAATAATCCATGTTTGGGATAATGAAAACGTGTGTAGTTATTAATTGAAACATAAATATACCATATGAATGCACCAAATATATATATATATATATAAACAAGAAATATCACTGTAAGTGATAAATGACCCCCGAAGTGTCCTTTGACCTCAAAGTATGACCTTGACCTTGGAGCCATGGACCTGGATTTGTGCACGACACCTCATTTGGTTGTGGTGAACACTTGTGCCAAGTTATTTGAAAATCCGTTCAGGCATGCAAAAGTTATTGACCGTGGACGATTTGACGTTTGACCTCTAAATGTGACATTGACCTTGGGGCCACAGACCTGGATTTTGTGCGCGAAACATTGTCTTGTTGTGGTGAGCACTTGTGCCAAGTTATTTGAAAATCCGTCTATGAATGCCAGAGTTATTGACCGAACACAATTTGACTTTTGACCTCCAGGTGTGACCTTGACCTTGAAGACCTAGGTGTTGCGCGCGACATATCGTCTTGTTATGGTGATCACTTGTGCCAAGTTATTTAAAAATCCCTGCAGGGGTTGTGGCGTTACGGTCCGGACACGAAATTGCGTACCTGTTTTTGACATATGAACTGCAAGTGTGACCTTGACCTTTAAAGTACGGACCTGGATTTTGCGCGCGACACATTGCCTTGTTATGGTGATCACTTGTGCCAAGTAATTTTAAAATCCCTGCAGGGGTTGTGACGTTACGGTCCGGACACGAAATTACATACCTGTTTTTTACCTATAAACTTCAAGTGTAACCTTGACCTTTGAGGTACGGATCTGGGTTCTGCGCGCGACACATCATCTTGTTATGGTGATCACTTGTGCCAAGTTATTTAAAAATCCCTGAAGGGGTTGTGATGTTACGGTCCGACACGAAATTGCGTACCTGTTTTTTACCTATGAACTTCAAGTGTGACCTTGACCCAGAATGCAATTATAGCATTACCGTCATTTGTTATGGATGTAGGCTTTCAAATAACAATTAGGATCCAGTGTCAGAAGCAAACAGGATCCGAGGCCATGAGCAACCATGATCCGCTACTTTGCAATTCACAAAAAAACTTAACGCTTCTGGCAATCGGTAGATATGAATATGTATTAAATACGTCCAAAGGATGTTATTGCTGAAAAAAACATAATTCCAGACATAGCATATGCCAATAGTAGTCTGCGTTTTTGAAATAAACACAATTTTCTTAGAACTAGACGTACTTTCGCGCGTCGGTTTGTAAACAGTAAACGCGTTCTTTCACATCTAAAACACGTATATAAACACATTTATAACCCGTTGTTAATGAATTCAGACACACCAATGCATCTAGTGCTCCGAGGATGTAATCATTTTTAAAAAGTGTGTTGTTAGAAAGAAATATTAAATATATTTTAACAGCACGTCCAATATTTTACGTGTTTTCACCCGACAGGGTCCTTTACACGAGCAACCAGGATCAAGGTAACGCTGTTATGAGCAGCCAGAGTCCGTTACGTCTATCAACGGTGAAGCATGCATTTGAATGAAATTGTATGCATTTGCAATAAAACTGATTGCATATAAATAAAAGAAAAAACGCACTTGAATACAAAATGAAGTATTTCAATTGGAAAATATAGTATTCAAATACCATTTAAATATAAAACAAATAAATACTGTAACAGATCACACCACATAGCTTATTATAATATAAAACAAATAAATACTGTAACAGATCACACCACATAGCTTATAAGCTATACTGTTATAAACAATTACGATATGCATTAGTGACATCATTTGGTTTAATGTAAAACTCTACGGCAATAGAAGCATATAGGTTTAAAATTGGAAACTAGTGGAGTACCTAATTCAAAATGTAATTTAAAGCGAACCGCATGAACTTGTAGATTATTTTTAAATGCATATGTTCTAAATAACAGTTTCACAACATTAAATCACGCATGTTTTATGATAACCATTTCCGCTGAAAAATAACACCTTAAACAAAAGTGTTACGTTAAAAGTTGAACACCAATCGTAATCAGTAGTGTTATTTTTACTGGTCCTTTGGGATCAACGAGCCCAATATAGGTGGCTTTTAAGTAGAATACCGCTTAACACGATGTATGTGGGGGTTGAGAGATGTTGCTTATGACATTACCTCTCATGAACAGACTCAATAAAACCGAGTATCCAAGCTACTTTCTTCTCTTGGTAGTGTTTGTTGCTTCAAAAAGGATCTTCCTTATCAGTATTTATTATAAAATACGATTTATGTAAATCAGATACTCATCTATTATGCATTTTTTAACAGCATAGTTGTCCATAGTTTGAAAGACTTAAGCGATGAGATGGCAAATATAGTTCTTTGATAAAATGTTATAAACAAGACTGTTTGACTTAATTATTAAATAGATTTACAGCATTGCAGGACAAACTCGCTCCACCATAAACATTTCTATACGAAGTATTCGGAAAAAACCAATGCACGAAAGAAGTCTGTTCGACTATTCCTTTTAAGAAATGACAGTACTTACGCATTTATACGCATTTATACGTCTACATCATTATCAAATGTCTTAAACAACCTGTCATTCAGAACGTACATGCCAACACTAATGTATACTGTAATTTCAGGAGTATGTCGTAAATGAGCATTACCGAGAGATGAGGATTTCAAAGTATTTGCAAGGTTACACAAAGCACTAGTCAAGTCATTATGGAAGCTGCAAAACATGATTCAGAAATGAGAAAATACAAGATAACATTCATCTTGTTAATTGCTGGTTTTCTGGAATTTTTCATGGATGCCAATTCTTCTCAAACATAAAGTTGGCATATTTGAAAAAATGTATGACTTAGAAATTTACAGCAATTTTATATTCGTAATAACATTGTATATGCAAATTAGAACGCACATTTTTTCTGACTTTTTTTTACGAAGGCGATTTGACAACTGCGCCATAGCATACACTAAACGGTATGTTTACGCTAGACATTATAATAACAATAAATATTTGTTTGGATTGCTTGATCTATTTTTGTTGACCTGAATACATTCAAAAGACAGTGTAAACACCTTTGAAAACGTCTTCTTTTGATTTGTAGAACTACGTGCAGATTTGAACGCAATGCGAACGTTTTCAAATCATTTAATAATATCAATCATTTCATTTCACCGTGTTCTTGTATTATATCTCCTTGTTTTCTCAAACATGAATTTAATTTCTAATTCAGCAATATGGATCAAGCGGATTTGAACCCACTGCCATGGTAGTAGAATGGCTTAAAAATAAATATCGGAAAATTGCAACAATATAATTATCATAGTTGTCTATTGTGTCTTAAACGGTTTAGTTCTTTGGTTTTCATAAATGGTGATTATATTGCAAATCGGGGTGTAATTGTTGTCTATATCTTGACACATTTATCACAAATCATTTGAATACCTCTTTTTTGTAACTTCAAGGGTATGTCGTGCGAAAAGCTATTTAATTTTCAATATAGTATTATTAAAAAATATATAATATCTTCTTTTATACCTGCTTATATTGTTCGGTTGCGTGTTGTTGATATGGAAATTAATAGAGTGTTAAAGTTTTGGCCTCAATATTGCTGTGCAGCACGTAATGGTTGACATCAGGAAAGCGGACCAAGCGTCCCATATAGCATCTTTCGAGTAGAAAGTAAAATCCCCAAAAAATGCTCTGCCAATGAAAATTGTTTTTGGTGTAAAGCTTGGTAAAGATATTGAGCATCATATTTCCAAAGTAGCTCTGTAAGCTCCTGTGATGAAAAATGGCAAATGAATCCCCTGTGGTAAACAATGGCTGCGCCGTTTGAGACAATACTTTTATATATACATTTAGTTTTCTCTATATAATATGATACATTCATATTATATAGATATATTATACATTGATATGAAACAGCATCATACAGATTTAGATATGTTTTCCATACATGTTCGTTATAACATTGACTATAACGTTTTCTCAAATGAAGTTCCTCGATTAAACAAATTGCTCGGGTCCCATACTTGTAGATACAGTTATTATAGGCTTAGCCAAATATCATTTGCATTTGTCACACCGCAGTTTTGGTGCATAGAGAAAACATAAACGTGTGTGCAAATTAAACCACTCGTGCATGGTTATATAGTTATACAGAATTTCAGCATTGTGTATGGGATTATTTCAACCTGTTTGATTTAACTTCACCCTGAGCCTTAGCACCTATTGACGAAACGTGAGCTTGTATCGATTCAAAGAAGCATTTTGACATACTTATTAAACAGTGTGACCGATAAATAGTGCAAGTTTCGGCGAAGGGTAAAATGACATCAAAGGGGTTGGAATATTCCAATACACCCTGCTGAAAATTTGTGTAATGAATTTATCACAGATTCCGAGTGATTTCCAAGCGATATTCATAGATATAATTGAATAGATGAGAATATGAATTGTTATCCTCTCACAATAGATATTGGTAATAAAAAGCATCCACTATTTTCGATTTATACCGATTCTGAAGTAAATTATCAATCCAAATAACTGAACCTGATTCTGAACCAGATACTGAATTCTGAACAAATAACAACCCCAAAAGGTTGTATGTTTACTGTCTTACAACATCATAGACTCTTTAGAATATTCCAATAAACGTGCATGGCAATCATATGATATTTCACCCCATAAACATAAACATTTAATTTACTCATCCAGAAACTTCTGTATGTTACTAATTTTAAATGAATGGCCATGTATGACACACAACATGTTCACATTCATAGGCAACTATTGTGTGAGTGATTATGTGTAGTGCTGTGTATCTATCTACAGTCTACTTGAAGCATTGATTAACCAATAAAAGCGGGCGATTTTTAAGAAATGGTGATAAGTGGGTTTGTGTGTATGTAAAATAAACTGGCCAATGAAATATATTATTTATCAATCATTTGTTTGCTTGCTTTCTAAAACGCTGGCAGATGCTTTTGGAAATCTAAACAATACATGTATATAGTCAACCACAACACATCTCAAAGCAGCATTATTTCTTAGCAGTCAAGTATGTCATTGCACACCATCTTAATATAACGTAGAACATTATTCTATCATTTAAGTATAAAATCATGCTTTATCAAGTTGTTATGATGAACGCATGATGTTTTTCTCCTCATTATAAAAACCAAATTAATTGTAAATAACATTTTTCTCCATTCCTTTTGTGTTTGATACTTATTTCAGGACATTTAAAGGGACACATGTCAATCTTGAATTTTATTCAAACACTATAATAATGATGATGATTTCTAAAGTTTATAGTCCCTCTACCATATGAGCCCCCGGGAAGAATCCCCCGTTGACTGGGCATTATGTCTGGACTATTGTGTGAGTGATTATGTGTAGTGCTGTGTATCTATCTACAGTCTACTTGAAGCAGATATAGTGCTGCCACACTGGAATACCACGCCGTAGTACATGATACCCAACCCAGACACATTATTCTGACCCCTGGTAGACCAGACGTAGTACTATCCATTATTTGCTTGTCAGGCATGGGTTACAAGTAACTACTCCATTTTTAAAGTCTTTGGTATGACGCGATCAGGGGACTCGAACCACGACATCCCGAATGCAAGGCAGACACTCTAACCACTACACCACAATGCTTCGGTAAACACAATAATTTGCTCCTCGATTTAGTTATCCTGCGTCATTTTGACTTTAAAACTGCTTGCATATAATTAAATAAAAAAATTGAGATATCAATTTTCTTCACTATTTTACGAAATTTTTTAAAAATAATTTGTGCAATATTATAAAAAGTTAGTAATATGTAAAAAACAATTTGCTTTGAACTATTCTAACAATTAATATTAATAATTGAACAAATGCAAATTAAGAGAAAAACTAACGGGACGCCGTGAGTTTTTAAAAAATGAAGATTGCCGTGTGTCCCTTTAACATGTATATCAAAGTAAATAAAGTAATTTATCATTACGTTACAATCAGTCACATTTCTTAAATACAATTCGACAAGGTACATCAACCACAGATAACAGTTTAGATTTTAAAAAATGGTGAATTTATACGAGGGTTCCTATAAAGGCGTAATAATATAGTTCATAAAAAGTAAAACCTATATATAGAAAATGGAGAGACACCTGAAATAGTTATTCAATACACAGTACTTCTCCATATTCAATTACAACTTGTAATGCCTTATTGCATTTATTTCAGAAGTGGTTTTTTTTGTCAAATTATTGAAAAGCATATTTATATACCTGTTTTGCATGTAATACGACACTATTTTGTAAATGCGATTATGCATATGCTTAACGTTTATGCATACAATTGGACATTTGTTTGTAAATGCAATTTCATAGCTGTTCAGTGCATAGCAATAACCCATTCGCATCTGATATACACTGCTGTATTGTTTAATCCATTGCGGTTAAAGAAAATTACTTGATTGTTGATCGCGGTATAATTTGATCCGTGTAATTATTATCAATATAAAGGTGTCTGTCATTTGGAAATAAAAACAATCTACAGGAACTACATAAGCTACAAAATATAGTTCATATTAGTAGTACATTATTGTTTTTCAAATTGTCAGTTATTATTACCGTTGTTCTGTAACGTATTTACATTATGAAGTATGCTTATATGAATATTTCATGGTGGCTTAGAGTTATATCTTCCGCCTTGCACGAGGGAGGTCGTGGGTTCAATCCCCGGCCGGGTCAAACCAATGACTTCATAAAATTGTACTAGTAGTCAGCTCCCTCGCTTGATGTGTAGCAAATGAAGGATATTGCTAGAGCTGACCAGGTGTCAGTATAATGTGACTGGGCCTACAGTGTGGTATTCCAGGCAGCACTATACCATTGATCCGTGGGCTCACTGCTACAAGTAGACACCGTCGTGATATGACACAACTATTTCGACGTTAAATCTACATACGGTATCAATATTAAAGAGTTGTAAATGAATGCCCTTACCTTGCTCCGTTTCCGTCTAAAGCAATATAAAATAGGAATCCAAAAAGCAGTTTCAGCCAAATTAAACTCATATTGGACACGTTTTTATTTCAGCATATCACAATGTCTTTATATACCCTAATTATATTTCTCTTGAATACACCTTTTATATATTTCAAGTAGGTATAGAGGCGTGGCCATCACTGTCCAATCGCTGCATAGTATTATTGCTATGCGCGTAAATCTGCGGATTGAACACACACATGTTGAATCTATATAGTGAGATTACGTACACATACAGTAGAGGCGCAGCCTTGCTATTTTCCTACATCTATTTAATATTTGGTAACGTATGGCAACGAAAAGTAGTACGTCATCTTTCGGCACAATCGGAACTGCCTCGTCGGATTCCGTCACTCGGGAATGCGACTCTTAGAGTACTCGACGCCATATTGAACTATTTTCAAGAAACGACAATTCTTGCGGTAGTGAGCTCTTGAATTGTAAGATAAACAATATGGCGACTTCTGGCAAGTGACGAACATGCGTTACATATTTATTTATTTTATCAGGGCGTATGTATTCATAGAGGTTCCTAATAATTTATTCATACTGCGCCCCTGTCTGCGGTAAACAATACGATGATTCCGTGGACGTTCCTTAATTTATTTACATCTTCTTCATCTAAAACTAAATGAAGTTCAAGCACATCACATGTGACATGGTGTATCTTACACCCAAACCATAGGCTATATACAGGACCTTCCCCAGTCATTTATTGCGTAGCGGCGCTGCGATACCTTAACTTCTGAAACAGAAGGGGTGTCATTAAGAGGCAGTAGGCAGGGATTTCCCTGTGCTACTTTGGTCTACCCGGCTACTTAATCCGAGCCTTCTCTGACCCTAAAATGCTTCTTTTTTTGCGGCTTTCACAGCCAAATGAACTATCAGAATTGTAAAAAGGGCTGGTAAGGTCAGAGACGTCTCGGATTACTGGCTACTATGTTTACGTTTACTAGTATATTATAACCTTGATCAAAATACATAGATACTCTGCTCTGTGTGCTGTTTACATGACACCCTTGAACAGACTTGCCGTGATTTGTTGTTTAATCCAAGGTCGTAAATTCCAATAGCTTGACGCTTTAAAATATCATAGATTTTTCTCTTGTTTACAATTACTTGTTGACTGTATACAATAACATGTTGACATCCTATTTTATATTATTGTTAGTGTTTATACAGTCACTGAAATTTACTGCGCCTCAGGTAATATCGATCGATAACCACAGGCACCCGGCACAGATCTAGGATAGTAACAGATGGACTTAAAATATCAATTAATTGATTTCTGGACACAAACAAATGTTTATATATATGTCTATATATTATATACTGAAAGGTATTGAACTCCTAAAATGGCCAAACACCACCAACAGTTCTATACTACTTGTTATTTCTCGGTACGTAAGATAGCCTGGGCAGCATAACCTGCTCATGTCACTAGTAGAATTGTACATATTACTAATAAAACATAAACTGTCATCCAATCTCTCATACTTTTTTTGTACCAGAGAATCAAATATGCCAACTTCGACGAATTTCAGTTCAATGACAGGAAGATGGCACGGCTCTTATTAGATATAATCTAGGTCTTACTTGATGGCCTGCGTTTAAAACGACTAAAACATAATGGGATAATTAACTCGAACGGATACCTGAAGCACCGAAACTGAAAGTTGTCGTGGAAGCTGTGAATTTCGATAATTTCACGAGTGAATGTGTTTTTCATCCACATCCAGCCATTGTGATTCTAGAACGAGGATTTTTGTAAGAATACATCCGATTGGACGAGGTAGCTACTTCGTCCAATCAGATGTCTTTTTACAAAGAACCTCACTCTGAAATCGTCTACCCGGTTAAAGGTAAAATATACGTTCGATCCTGAAATTATCGAAATTCACAACTTCCGTGACAACTTTCAGTTTCGGTGCTTCATGTATCCGTTCGAGTTAATTATCCCAATATGTTTTAGTCGTTTTTAACGCATGCCATCACGTTAGGCCTATATATTATATTAAGTAAGTGTGCCGGTCGACTGTGTCGATAACTAGGTCAGTAACTGCCAAACTGGACTACACGCTTGCTGTGTACATGCTACAGGCATTTTTTATCAGTGAAATATACAAATAGATGGCGTATGTTTGCATACTGATTTGTTCTCACCCTTAATGCTATATATATTACTGGATTAATATTGGTTAAAGTTATGAGAGCCAATTATATTGTTATATATTAAAATGAGAGATAGTTCAGTCCTCACAAAATAGGATAGCCCCAAGCCCAGGGCCTGTCAAAATCTGGTTGGGGCTCGTCCCTTTTTTCCATGTTTTATTATTATATATAATTAATTCAGGGCCGGTCAATATTAATTCTGAGCCTGTCTGTCAAAATTATTTTCCGGAGCACTGTAATTATACCGTTTTATATATGTATTATAATTAATATAATTAGACCGCTAGTCATGAAGCAGTTATAAAAATCAGTAATTTACATTTTAAAGTATTTTATATGAGGGTCCCGTTGGAGGGGGTAGAGGTCGGGTTAGTGGGGGTAGGGGCAACCATACTAACCCTCCTCTCAGGTGGTTTTCCTTTTTTTGGTGGGGTTGGAGTGTGTATATGTGGGTGTGGTGGGGGGGACTGCACCTATGCATCTATACATGTATAAACTAAAATCCTAGAAAAACTGGGTGAACGAAAATGCAAACACTCAACCAGTTCACGGGAACAGAACATGAACAATGTTTACTTACAACATGAATAGAATATTAAAATATTAAAACAAATAATTAAAAAATAACAAAAATATATAAATATGTATGAAGAATATTACACAAAAATACAATTGATTTCATTATATTGGCATTATGGTATATTATATAAATATATATATATATAAAAAATATGTGATGCAAAACGTTAGTATCATCTGCAGTTTCATGATTTATAAACACCAGTACAAAGGCGATGTATATTGCGTTGTGTGCTTTATGATGTGCACACAGTAGCAGCTGAGACTGTATGACCCCATTATGCAATTAACCAGATAAGCCACCTCCTGTTCAAAGGAGCTAATTAGTGTGGCATGAGCTTTATGGTGTACACAGTAACAGGCACTATGGGGTGGGATTTTATGACATTATTATGCAATTAGCCAGATAATCCACTCCAGTTAAAAGGAGCAACATAGTGTGACATGTGCTTTATGGTGTACACTGTAACAGGCACTATGGGGTGGGATTTTATGACCTTATTATGCAATTAGACAGATAAGCCACTCCAGTTCAAAGGAGCAACATAGTGTGGCATATGCTTATTGGGGTGTACACAGTAACATACACTATGGAATGGTAATTTATGACCTTATTAGTCAATCAGCCAGATGAACCACCGATGCATTTACATTTTTTATTTAAAATATTTAAAGACATACATTTGAAAAAATATTTGTTTTTTTCCCAATAAGTATTGAATTGTAAAATGTTATATTAACCATACTTAATTGTTGATTGACCAGAAGAGTGTTTTAAGTTAAGATTTGTTCGCCGTGACGGTATATTGGATGTTTGATAATGGCAGGTTATTTGAATGAGTAACAAAATCCACAGGCTTCCATTACGAATAGTACAGAAGGGTACAGAAAAGAAGAGATAGTGATATAGTATATCACTAATATCAGTGACCTAAGAATATATGTACATGTATATAGTAAAAAATAATCATATACTATAACTATCTATCTCTGTCTCTCTATACTGCTTCACACTCTCATAAGATCTCCTTTTATACTATCGTAATGGGATCAGTCAATTATTGTTTGATAATTAGTTAATTGTAATTGGAAAACTAAAAGATTGCGGCTTTACCAGCATGCATGTCAGATCAATTGGACTATCGATGATGTTAAAGATTTTTTTTTCCTAAATTAATAGATGAAATAAAATAATAAATTCACAGTAAAATAATAGTTTAAGAATCTTTTTTATTCAATTTCTTATGATACTAGATATATGCCAAATCTCTTCTTTTCATCAGTCCATCCCCCAGTTTTTGTCTGCACTTATGCCCCTTCTTCTTAAAAAATCCTGGGGAAGGTCCTGTTGATATACATATAAATTAATTATGTATTATAGGTATATAGCTGTAGGGGTATATGATACCACACCCTGTGAGGTGAGTGCAAGCGTGAATATCATAAATTATTTAAGGAGCTGTGCTTACTTAGCTGATGAACACATTACAGTATATGCTATTTAGAACTTCCCCAGAGAAAGAGAAATGATACAGAGGAATCTGGGAAACCTGCCTTACTCTTACTAAGGCCAAAAAGAAAAATAGATGTGTTTCCTATTGCATGCTCTAAAAAATAGTGTACCGGTAGGTTGGTAGACATTTTTTTTTAGCAAGATATTGTTAGGTTCTATTTAGGCCGACCATAACAAATGTCTGCTTTGCTATTTCCCTACCTGGCCATGAATAAGAGCCCTACACTAAACTTTTATAGCAATTCTATACATTAATTGTTGCTATCTTCATTATATTTTTCTTTAATTTCTTAAGGTGTTTACAGTCCGTGGCAAAAAAAATCACCTATCTACCTACCCATTATGAAATGCAAACAGCAAACAAATATTATTGAAGGATAGCATTATCACATAAAACACATACAAGTTGACAATACAACGTGAAAGTTTCTCTTTGATGTTGTCAGTTTACCTCGACATCACAGTTAAATTACGCATTCTTTTTACAAATTATAGGACACTTTAAACCAGAAGACCATTGTTTAACATGCATTTTACTAATTAGTCTAATAGTTTATAAGCGTCGTATTGTTACACGAAAGAACAAGTTCAACTCTGAACGTATCATATGACATAGCACAGCAATCATAACATACCTAAATATTTACACTTTTGGTGTGTAAGTCGGTAATAATTTGCATAGTATACCACCCAGTGCCATGTGGATTACAGAAAATATAGAAAGGTGTTATGTTCACTACATGATGTAAGCTATGTGATAAATCATCGATCCGAACAAACTGAAGAAACAAAGGTTTTAGGTTGGCCACCAAAAATAGGTACGGTCGGGCACAGGACACCACATCTATTCCACCTTTTTGGACTTACACTGATTATCTGTACTTAGACGGTAACCCCTATCACTCCCGATAATAATCGGTGATGAATCACGACTGACGATCTCTACCCTCTTACCTCCATATCAATCCTCATAAAACACAAACCTCAAACACCCCACCCACTCATCCGACTCCCGTCGCACTCAACTAACACCAACACACCCTCCAACCCCCCCTATATTACATACACATACCTACCCCCACACAATAATCCATACTACCTAAAACAAAATCCACTACCCACTCAAACCCAAAACCCAAACTAACCATAACACACCCAACTATCACCCCCATCAAAATCAACAAAAAAATAACAAAACACCACCAACCACACTCCATCAAATTTCCCAAACAACTATAATAAATCTCACAAACCAACACCACAAACATTCATTCCCTAAAAAACAACTTCACCAAATCACAACCCCCTTCCTCCCCCCCTCCATTATACAACTAACACTCCCCCCCCCTCCCTAACCACTAAAACCATACCCTAATACACAAAATTACACACACATCACCCCATACCAAATATCCCATTCCCCTACCATCCTCTCACATTCCCAAATCCTCATCACTCCCCCTATCCCAAACCCCCCCCCCACTCAAAAAACCAAAACAAAACCCAAAACACACAAACATCCCACCAAAAACATTCCCCCAACCAACCCCAAACACCCCAACCACCACCCCACTACCCAATACCCACACAAAACCTACCCTACCTCACAATCACCATACCCCCAACAACTCAAATCCTACACAAACACTTCACCACACAACAAAACCTCTAAATACACCATACCCCCCCCACCCCCAACCAACCCCCCCCCAATCACCAACACAA